>JALRMI010000640.1:0-12001 GCA_026120165.1 Leptosphaerulina australis
CACATACGTTGGGGTAGATGAGATCACTTGTCGTCTCTCATAAAGGAACGACGAGCCAACGGTAGATAATCAATCAATCAATCAATCAATCAATCAATCAATCAATCAATCCTCTACTGTACTTTCGTTGTAACAACTGTTGATTCACCCCCTTTTGATACCTTTGCCGTATCAACAGATAGTTTTAGAACTGAAATTAGATAGATTTATTTGCCATATATCCAGATACACTGTAGTGAAAACATCTGCCGTGACTTAAGTGCCTACTGAATTATTCAATCAGTGTCGCGGAGCAGTCCTAAAGAACTGGGTATAGTATAAAAGCACTGGTCGAGCAAATCACTTCCGCCAGCAATCGAGTGTAGGCCACAGCGTTTTCCAGTAGGTAAAACAGCTGAGCTGTTGGTAGGCCTTAGCACTAGTGCCAAAAAGGTAAAAACGAAATACAGGTTCTAACGATAGTTCATTGATGATGCTTGATTCTTGATTGATTCTTTCTACCTCTGGCTTGATGTCTACTTATCTTGAATGATGAGGGACCGCGTTGCACGACGCGTGGCCTCATACATCTCAGCGTATGAGATGTCTCATTAGTGTATGAGGGTATATTGTACATCGGTCCGATATACGTTTGATATCCCTCTCCCAATAGCCGTCAAGCTATATGGCCGTAGTTCATCCGCATCATTAGTTCCAACAGTTAAGCTAATTATTAAACCCGATGTTAGCTATTACTGCATTACTACAGCTCTCCACCCAGCATTGCGTCTCCAATGGTTCAAATCACACTGGATTAAGTTTCCAACTTGGCACAAGAAAGCAAAGAAATCGATCCAGGATGTATTTGACGAGTATGTCAGAGCAGAGGAGTCCAACAACATCGTCGACAAAGAGGATGAGGATAGCCAACTGACTCAGGGATTACGCCGAAAAGAGCCTTCCTTCGACAGCCAACCGTCAGTCTCATCTCGGTTTGATGATGTAATGATAGTTGATCTGAACTTATATACTGGTGCTAAGGGCCGCAAGAAACGCAAACGGACATCGGAGCTAGAGGAGTACTACGAGTCACTCCGAGTCACTCCGAGAAGACTCACAAAACGACAATCCCACCTATCATGAGATATTCCGGAAGGATCCTTGGCAGTGGTGGTGTCTGATTTAGATGCTTAAAACGATGCCGTCAAAATATGATGGGTAAACTTGATTGATTGCTTCTTAGATTCTATCGATGGGGGCTGTGCCTTTTAGGAGAGTCGTTATGTTAATGTCATATGACGTGCTGTTGTGCGACATGACACCCCCGCAGATGTCTTGTCATGACAGTGCATGAAAGAGGGGAAGATACTTCGATACATCCTCACAGATCTCCTCTTAGCTGATAGAATGGTTCGAAATAGACTCAGAAGAACCCTATTATCTGACAGGTGGGTGAAGTATGGTCAGCACAGGTATCCCAAACTATTTAAGATAGCGATTGACCTCCTGAGTATACCTGCTACCAGCTGTGAATGTGAGCGTTGCTTTAGCTCGGCTAAGCGCTCTATTACAGCCGATCGAAACCCACTATTTCCATCAACAATTGAAGCTCTACAGCTCCAGAAGAATTGGCTGCGTCATCAGGTCGTGGATAGCCCATTACAGCAATTTGAGAAGCATGTTGGTATGGCTGATAAGGACGCGCTGGCGAGTGGTGGTGACGATACGGGTGCAGGGGATTCACCAAGTCCTTCACCAGTCCAGGTAGACTAAGCTACAATAGGAAATACTACACCGTAAACTACTGTACGACACCGTATTTGACAAATTTGAGCCGTAAAGTACAAAAATTTGAGCCGCACAGTACAGTACGGCCCGTTGGAAGCGCTGCTGCTGCAGCAACATTATTGCCAAAGCCTACAATGAGCAGCTCTGACGAAGGGACTAATTCCATTCTCGACGACAACGACTTGGCAACAGAGGAAATAGATGAGTACGAAAGCTGGCTCCTAGAGCCTATGTGGACATCTCAACAACACACGGCGGGGTGTACAGCTATACAATACTGGCAACAGTTGCAGCCGAAGTACCCAAAATCCCTTAAAACTGGCGCAGGACGTGCTGACCGTCCCTGCCCCCAGCGCCAATTGCGAGCGGGTGTTCCCAGGTACGGGCGATATAACGGAGCCGCAAAGGCGAAAGATAAACAGCCAGCTGCTAGCAGTTTTGGTGCGTATACAGCGGTGGGAGAAGGCAAAATTTACGATCCTAGCCACAGTAGAGGCTGCAGGATACGATGATGACAAGCTAATAAAAGAATGAGTGTAAGGAACCGCCGCCTGCAATACAGTAGAAATTGTTAAAAGTGCTAGCACTACTAGTCGTAGTATGACTACCTAGTGGAGAGCTCTGCCGAGTTATAACGGTAGTGGTGGTACAAGTTGGTATAGTGTTGACTAAGGAGCTATTCACAAGTGCTGAATCTGTGTTTACATACAGCTGCGTCCAAGCTCCCCCACGGGTGCACTTGCACGAATCATGCGAATACTCCTTCCTCCTGATACCACTAAGTCACTTACGGACTGTATTCTCAACAGAAATTACGTTTCGAATGCTATCAATAGCTCAAATTTGATCAAGAAAGCAATCAAGTTTAATTCCAAAAGCCTTGTCAAGTCAAGCAATCAAGCATAGAGCTTCAAACTTAAGCTTGCTTGTTTGTTGACAACTCTGGTCAACCCTCTCAAGGCCCTTCGGTGAAAGTGTATATGAGATTTGCTATGATAGACGCAATTAAATCGCTCTTTGTCTTGAGCGAGAATCTCATGTCCATAATGCTTAAGAATACCACGATAGCGAAAAAAGCTGTTCTTGCAGTACTTTATGCTAAGGTTATCAAAATGGTCAATCGCAGCTTTGATACTATGTTACAGACTAAGTGCTGCCAGGCTCGAGCCTTGTTAGTTAGCTTGCCATGTGACGGTATGGATAAGAGTTCAGTTGAGGTGCGAGATAGCATACACCTCTTTCCTTGTCTCCTCCACATCCATAACAATCTTATCCAGCCGTGCGATATACGAGCTATTTAGGTGGACAAAATCCAGAAACACTACTCTGAGACATAGTGAGGAAGATGCTCACAAAAAACACACGGTCTGATTGTGCGGTTGTGCTCAAAGTAGTGTCATTTAAAAGAATTAGCGAGTAGCGGGGCGCCAAGATATGTGCGGTCCAAACTTGCCTTAGCTTGTTGCCTAGCGCAATTTGATAAATGCGCTAGTCCCTTTAGGCCTAGCGATACCTAGCGGCACACGCGATAGATAAGGACCTTAGTCTCTCAATATAGCAATCAAGACAACAGAACTCAAATGACTATCAACCTTACCAGTACGCAACCCTTCCAAAAAGATGGCATTATCTGCTATTGGGGACGAATCTCAGCAGCTTTTTCAAGCTCTTTCTTCTGTGTATTTTACCTGAATTTGTAAGGCAGTGACTCATTTCCGGTCGGTATGCTGTAGGGCGAAGGCACAGACAGATGATCGACCGATAACGGTTGGCGCCGAACAATCGCCAACTCATGCAGTCTATATCCGAAGCTATCGAGCCGGTAATTGAACCCTCTGTGGCTACTATGGGGACTTTATGCACCACCCCGGATTTCCATCTACCCTAATCTGTCCTAATCGCCGGTAACCTTCCTGAATTGCAATGGCGTCAAGTATAACACAACAACACACGCACCTGTTGATTGCGGAGAGACTTTTGGGTAATATCACCGCTCTAATATCATTCGCTAGCAGATACCTACCATCTCCGGCCAGAACGCGCTTGCGTAAGATGCATACCGCCCACTGTCTGTAGCACCTACTTAAGACAGCTTGGCAAGCCGAAGCATTCATCCAAGGCTCACCAAGCTTTGACAAGATACCTTGGAGTAGCTTGAACACCTGCTTATCGCAGACCGTTCTCCGTGATGGTCTACGTACAATTGACCCAGGATCGTAATCGAGACCGAGTTGAAGGTTGCAAACGTCAAACAGCGATAGTATTTAAGGAGCAGGCTGATCTCTTGTTATTGACCACACCAATCACTATCAAATCCATCCTAAGAGCGGAAATCCTTGGCAAAGCTTGTCACCATGTTCACCAAGACTCTTCCAGTCATACTTCTTGCTGGCGCGGCTTCAGCAGCTTGCCCCCTATCAGTCTCGATTGCCGATGCGGGTAACCATGTTGTCAATGTTCAGGTCACCAACACAGGAAACGAGACTCTTCAAGTTTTCAAAGGAAACACTGTGTTCAGTGATCATGTGACCAAGGACCTGTTGGTAGCTGATGCAGGTGCGCATACCCTCAACTTTGTTCACCTTCTCTTAAGCATGTGTTAATAGTTAAGACAGCTGGTAATGCTCTTCCTTTTGACGGAGTCTATATTAACTACAAGAAGACCGGTCTTAATTCCAACAACTTCCAGAAGATCGGAGCTGGGGAGACTGTCACAGTGGCAGTCAACGCAGCCAAGAGCTACAAGCTCAAGGGTGTCAAGCAAGCCAAGGTGTCCGCTATTCAGGGCTTCCGCTACGCTACGGGAGAGGAGATCCCCGCCACTCTTAAAGGTCTATCCTTCTGCGAGGACCAGACGACCAGTTCAGTTGAAGTGACTCCAGACCAGAGCGTCGTAGCTGAGTACGCAATCAAATCTAGCTCTGACAACGTGCCGAGACTAAAATCCACTCTTTAGGCAACATATCTCCCACAAGCGCTCAGACCCTTTTACCTCCCGCATCCAAAAGCGTTCGATAACCTACTCCTCATGCTCGACGTCGCAAACCTCTACCCTCAAAACCAGCGTCTCGGACGCTATCTCCATGGCCGGCGCCGCTTATACTGCCGCCGGCTCGGGAGCTGATTACTTCACAACATGGTTCAAGTCGACGTCTGTCAAGTCTAAAGTCCAAACCATCTATAACGACGTCAAGAACGTTCAGACTACCTCCCCCAAGATATCCTGCACGGATACCTATAGCAACTGCGCCGATGGTTCTGCTCTCCTCTACACGGTACCCAGCGCGAACGTCATCGTCCCATGCCCTAACAACGGCTTCTGGGACTTCCCAGAACTTGCTTCCCAGTGCGCCAACGATGACTACGACAAGGCGGGCAGTATGCTGCACGAAATGACCCACTTGTATGGTACAGACGACTATGGATATGGATACGTTGCGGCGCAGAAACTGAGCGCAACCCAGGCTGCGGCGAATGCGGATACGTATGAGATGTATGCTGAGAGCGTGAGGTTGGGTGGCTGCACTGTTGGTTAGATTGCGCGGTTGAGTATGTGTCTCGCTGTCTTTTAGATCATGGAATAAATAATACATGTTTAACTTTGGAAAGTTCTTAATTAAGCTTGTGTCAGACGTCTAATCATGTGACCTCTTGCTCCATATCAGTTAATACTTGATTCAGATCCTCATATGATCATGTACACTGCTAGCATTAGCTTCAGTGGAACCAAAGCTTCCGGCTATACACTATTTTGTGTGTATACCTCAGTAGATAGTTCACCGAGCAACCATCCCGGTACATCAGCTCTCATCAGTTTGCTACATGTAAGAATGGTAATGCTAGATGAGAGTGAAGAGTCCGTATTGCGCATCCCTCAAACTAAGGCATAATTGT
Organism: Leptosphaerulina australis; assembly: GCA_026120165.1. Taxonomy (NCBI): domain Eukaryota; kingdom Fungi; phylum Ascomycota; class Dothideomycetes; order Pleosporales; family Didymellaceae; genus Leptosphaerulina; species Leptosphaerulina australis. The sequence continues at coordinate 5,662 of JALRMI010000640.1, forward strand.
TAGACTTTCCGCTTCATTTTCCTACGGAGTATGACTGGTGTAATCTACATTGCTTCGCCTGGTGCAATCGATGTCGTACATACGGCATATTTAACATCGGGTCACTAGGGTGAAGTTGGAATCTGAGTCCCCTTGGCCCCATTTCTATCTCCTCCACTTCCTCTACTTCCACCTCTGTCATCATTCATGTGCCATCAAAATGAGAACTGAGTTGATTGTACTAGCTATGCCTACGACCTGTATATATACACATCCCGGTAGCTGGGTGATCTGCACTTACGTGAGGGCAGAGCACATGAAACCTTGACAAGTGGCGATTTTAATGACCCAAACTACACTTTCGAACCAAGCTCCACATCTTCTCCTGGAGGGGCGTTACTAGCCCGGTAGGCCAGCAACTGCAACTTACTCTACATTGGCACACCAGGTCAGGCCGACCATAAAGCAGGCCATACCTTAAACCTCACTTTTTCAAACATCTCCTTCACCAAAACTGCAGTTTGAAACAGTATGTACTGCGGTTTAGACCGCAGAATGCTGGTGAATACCATCACCAGCATGGGTATGTCGCACTCAGTCAGTTCCATTATCGATTACCAGCGGACCAAATTGGCCACTTTATTGGACTGATCGAAGCCGACATCATCCATGTCTCAAACCCAAGCCTTATAGAAAGCACTACTCAATTCAAAGCCTGTGTAGAAACCTTCACTTCAGTCCCGAAATTCGCGATCGAAATGGCGGGAAGAACGAGTCGTGATGATGGACATACAGCGTCATGATGGGCAAACAAGTGCAGAGATGCCCTTCAAGCTCAGATTCAGTCAAGGATTGATTACTCACAAACTAATATAATAGAATAAATCCGCGAATTCAAAGCTGCCGTACGCAAGGCCAAAAAGGCGTACTGACGCCACGTCATAGACGAAGTTCCTGATGATAAGGTGCCGTACAATTTTATAGCCTGGCACACAATAAAACTCAATTTCAAGACGAAAAGTGGTTGTTGGTATCACCGAGTATCGTACTGATATCGCGGCACGATGCGAGGACTGCAGGCTATACGGACCCATTAATCTACATGCCGCGGTGCATAAAGATACGGCCACGACCAACATTGAGAGGTTGAACCCAAGAATCTGAACCTACAACCGGCAAGCTAGTAGATGACCTAGACGTCACTGCTAGCTCTTGCCACGTAGGAGATTTGCGGTATAGCTCTATACAATCTACTCTCTTCAATCCATCATCCATATTTCATTCACTCTTTACAATTGCGCGCCGTAGAGTAGCGTTCCGCGACATCTACGGGCAGTCAATTAACAGCGTTCATTATACCTTCCCATTTCACGGGCGGGTATACCGACAGTGGTACTACACCGTGTCTCAGCGTTTGTTGGTATAAACACTCTCTCAATACCCCAAACGATGACGCTCCATTGATCATCGACGACAGAACGATCGATAAAGGGCTAGAAAATGCCGAATCTCTGCAACAGGCTGTTTTCAACCGATTCTATGCTGAAGAAGACACTCCACAAAGCATATCCAGTGATATGAGGTACTATGCGCCCACAAACGCTCTGCACATCCATGGAATACTCCTTTCTCGCCGAAAAAAATTTGAGAGTTGTTGAGAATACAGTCCATAAGTGATTGATTGATTGATTGATTATTTCCTACTCGGTTTCAGCCGCGATGTATCCGCAGCTATGCCCGGCTAGCAGGCTTGGCAGACAGCCGACACGGCGTAGACGTTATGTCGCGCCGTCCCACTTCATTCTTGTTTACAAGAACCATCTGTCCCCAAAGGCCTGCTGTTTCCCTTTGATCAATATCTACATTAACCTATGGGTGCATCTAAACAATGATCTTACTCTGTAAACAGTCTTTTAAGTCTCGAGGAGGCACTTTGTCTCGTGTTTTGCGGCTGCAATACCTTAACTTTGTTAGCCGACGTGGGCTATTGCCACATCGGACCGAAGGGCTTCCTCTGTATATATATTATACCATGGACTCTGTCCACACACAACAGAACAATACACTCCATTCACACCTTTCCACCTAACAAACTTCCCCCCAATGATCAACCTTCAATGTGTGTTGATGAGAACAAGGAGTGCAGAATCGTTCTGTTGGTTTCTATCTGAGCTATGGAAATTTATAGAAGAGAATCGAACTAGAGCAAATCGGGCTTAGCGGCAGATCCACCCTAACTGACGTAGAGCCGAGGTAGTTACCCAGGCACTGACAGATTGCACTGATCGCAAACACGCGCTCACACGCAGCCATTTCAGTGCGGGATGTTTTTAGTGGTTTAACCAACTTATTTTGCTTATATTCAAACGATTTTCGACGTGAGATAGGCATGTTAATGAGGTGGTTGTAAAATTGTTGCAATGTAAAGTTGTTATAAAGTAAGTGTTGTTGACTGTTTTGTTGGGGTCCATGCACGGACTCACAAGTGATCACTCAAAAAAACGAGCTCTTTCGTACCTCAGCGAAGCTCTCCATTAGGTAGTCATAATACTACTAATGGTGCTAGCTTTTAACAAAAATCATACTATTGGAGCATGCAGCACATCGCCAGGGCCAGACAGAGTAACTGGAATACTCCTTAGCTATTCTATGAGTTGGTTCGCTGCAAGAAGTCTGACATCAAGTGCCCCGATTCACCGATGTGCACGGTCCCGTTCTGGATGAGGCTCAACATCGGAGATATTTATTTCGCATAGCTCTTGGCACTTTAAAACGCTTGGTATACAAGTACCAAAATTCGGACTCGGATTTCGGACTCGGACTTCATGAAATCGTAGCGTTTGTAATTTAGTCATCATTCAGCGTCTTACAACCCAACTCGAGAGGTATCGTAGCCTTCACCTTGAACCAAATATCACTCAAAAAGCTCTCAACCCAGGTACTTCTGTACAAAAACAATCGAGTTTTCATGGAGAGGCAAGCGATCCAAGAAATGCACAAGCTTGGCTGATTTAGATTGTTTCAAACTTGCCAACGCAAGGGACGACGAGCGAACGCTGATATCTTTAGTTTTTTAAGCGATATAAGGCCGAATTCGACCTCACAAACAATGGCTACAAGAATTTACATTCGTATAAAAAGACATTGGACTGAAAAATTAGACCGAGCTGTGCTAAAACATACCGCTATGTCTTAGCCACGCTAGTGCCGGGCTTGTCCGGGGCCTCATTGATCTACACTAACCGTACGGCAGCTTGGCTCTTTGGGTTTCGGGGCTTGGTAACATCAAATTGATCTGTCTTGTACCTAACAAGATGCAGCATCTGCAAGATGACACTGTTTCTTAAGTACATTACCCATTCAATTCTGTGCTCGAGCCTGTAATATCAAACATCAAGTATCTTGTGCAAGAGATCTAAATCTACAGTCTTCAAAATACAGCCACTTCGAGTGTTACAGCGAGATGCACAATTCTGCCCTCAGGGTTGTCCGTGTTCTGGTGTTGTAATCAACAACCATGTCCATGGAGGTGTTAGCAAAATGCAAAAACACCCCTTGAGCCCCTGTAGAGCGTTGTATATATTAATTGATTCTATCTATTATTTACGCTAGTCGAGTAAGTCGAATCGAAGATGTTCCTATCGCAGCACACTCTATGGCTTTCCGTGTGAATACGTTCAACTATTTAAATCATCGTTTCTCTCACTTGAAGAACAACCAACTTCAGTACCAAAATCTTCAACTATTCAACTCAGATCGTCTACGATTCTTCCATACAACAAAATGAAGTTTAATCCCTCCATGGTTGCTGCTGCATCGTTGGCCCTTGCTGCAGGCCAAACTCTCAACATCCCGACCCGAGTGGGAAACGTCCAACGAGCCCTCGAATCGGTTATCTCAAGCAACATGGATTTCCGTAATGCAGAGTTTGACAGTGGTATTAAATGTGATACCAGTGAGGGTGGTCGTCCTGTTTTCATCGTCGATGACGGGGTCACAATCTCCAACTTGATCATTGGTGCAAACCAGGAAGATGGTAGGGTTTCAAATACGCTGTGTCAAAATTTCTGCCACTAACCCTTCTAGGTATTCATTGTCGCGGTTCATGCACATTGAAGAACGTCTGGTTTCGTGACGTTTGCGAAGGTGAGATACTTTTCTGGGTTCTTCGACTTAACACAGCTAACACACTCAGATGCCATTACTGCTCGTGGAACGGGTAATGTTCTTATCGAAGGCGGCGGTGCCACTGGCGGGGAGGACAAGGTTATCCAGCATAACGGTCGCGGTCGCGTCACTATTCGCAACTACACTGTCACCAATTCCGGCAAGCTCTATCGCAGCTGTGGCAATTGTTCCAACAACCGAGCTAACAGCCCACGTGAGGTTGTGGTCGAGAACATTCGAGCCAGTGGAATGACCTCCGATCTTGTTGCTATCAATCCGAACTACGGTGATCGGGCTACCATCAGCGGCTCTTGTGGTAGCAATAGCCGCGATGTCTGCGCACCTTACCTTGGAAGGGAGCCAGGTGGTGATGGTCCTAAGCAATCTGGTAATGCAGGATGCGGAGGTGCCCAAGGAACTCTTGCTGCACTCCCGGCCTGTTAAGCAGCTTTCCATTTTCTTGAAGGCAACACGCAGCAGGAAGATATGGCATTGAAGTCTTGTAAGCGGTGAAAGTATTTTCTATCGAGCTTAGATATCGGATTTGCAGCACCACTGTAGCATAGAGTTAATGAATTGTTTCTCAAGACTTTGGTTCATGCCTAATGCTATCACTGAACTGAGAAAGTCCTTTCATTCTGAAAGATCTTCAGGCCACTGGCATTCTACGTTGAAGGAAAGGGGGAAAGGAAAAGAAGACATCTGTTGAGGAAAGTGTTCAGGGCTCTTGGTTGGTAAGCTTGTTGGTGATGTCAAGAGGAGGAAAGAGCAGTCGAGTGGCAGGTGCAAGTGTGCCTGCCTGTGCAGGAGCTTGGTCCGCGTGGTATACAAGCACAGGTAGCGCCACTCGTGGAAACCATTCTTCCCTAATACGTTCGACCAATTCACTCCTACTACCCAGCTTCCGCTATACCTGTCACCCACAACTTTAACAACATCACTACTAAGAGATCACTTGCTCGAATGAGTGTCCACTCCAACACCTGGTGTGCCCTCAGTACTTCTCAAGATAGACTTAATGCATGTAAAGTGTCAGATGTGGGAAATAAAACATATGAAGCAAGTACAAAGTTGTTGTATTGAGTGGGCTACAAAGAGCGGTTATATACAAAGCCTAACGGTAAGCAAAGACAATAAGTCATGTGAGACCCAGTTCATAGTGCATATAGTGAATAGAGGTGCCCACTTGACACAAATACTACTGCTAAATATCAATAAATCTCGTGAAATATAATTCTGTTGATACCGTGGGTAAGCTGGAGTGTTGGTTGAAAGACTTGGTTCAGCAACGAAAAAATGGCTGGACACTCAAAGGAAGAACCAAAACACGGAGCACATCACCTTTGCACTTAAAGTCTTAGTTCTTTGCAGTGAAGTATGACAAAACATCAAATGGTTTTCCACATAGATACTGTTAGTGAAAGTACCCACGCAGCCGCCAATCAACTACTGTGTAGATACGATGAATACGTGATCATCGATTAGTGAATATATGACCCGCACACTCGCAGATAGCATACATACCTCTTTCTATAGTGTTTCAAACCCAGCACTGTCAGACTCGAACCTTTTTTGTCAGTGCCTGGGTAACTACCTCGGCTCTATATCGGTTGTGGATCTGCCGCTAAACCTGATTCGCTCTAGCTTGGTTCCATTCTGTAAATTTCCATAGCTGTTGGCAGGGCTTTAATGCACGTGCTCATCGATATATCAATCGTCAGTACATGTGTAGGTGGTCTCTTCTTGTTCTTCTATCTACTGTCCATCGAGGATGGAATATGTACCGCGGGGTAGCAGAGCTAGTCCCAAATGGTGCTAGCTCCATCTCCCCATGGTTGTGATATATCAGTATTCCGACAATAGCTCAGATAGAACTCAAGAGAACAACGATTCTGCACTCCTTGATCCCATTGACATTTTAAGCTAGCTTGCTATGTAACGGCATGGAGAAGAGTTCTGCTAAGATGCTAGGTACCATACATCCCTTTCTGTTGAGAATACAGTCCATAAGTGACTTGGTGGTATCAGGAAGAAGGGTGGTCACATGATGTACAGTGGATCTGTGCGGAAGCTCGGACCAGTGTGTACAAAGCATCAGTTTTCTATACATGTGAATACCTTCCTTAGTCAGTTAACAATATACCAATTGTACCACCACTACCGTTGTACCTCAGCGAAGCTCTCCATTAGGTAG
>JALRMI010000641.1:0-11984 GCA_026120165.1 Leptosphaerulina australis
ATTTCATTCGCCTTGCGAAAAGAACCTAGATCTCGGTCAACGCGTGCGCAATCGCTCGCCCCTGTACAAAGGTAACGACACTAGCATTATCATGCAACAAACTACATTTCTTTTACTCTCGCATGGAGGAGAGCGAAGACAAGAAACGCCTCTACTAAGAGGTCTACTCACACAAGAGCTGCCTCCGCTTTAGCGCTTGGCGCGTCCACAGTACCCCATGGGAGGTCATTATGTATGTAAAGGCAACAGCCAAATATACCAGAACGTAAATACAATACTACTACTACTACTACTCTGGCTTGCCAGATATTCTACAGTCAATGTCGCTGTACAGAATAGACCTGTATAGAAGGAATTTTCAGGCAAGTGAGCTAGACCGCTTTAGTTGGTTGGCTGGAACTGATTTTTGTTCGTAAGGATAGTGTTGGCAGGACTTCCTACACACGCGTGTGGGTATTTGGGTGGCAGTATGTCTGTACTGTTCTGTCTATGGATGTGTGCTATACTTAAGGAGATTGTTCGTCTTAGCGTTGTGCGACTCTCAACATGCCGATGTGCTACCTAGCAAGCCATGTACATATGAACGCCTATGGCATGCCGGTGCCCCAACCTAATCACGCTCTTCCCACAGATAGGAATTTAATTCACCATGTCGTCTCCAGATGAGCATATAGGACGTTCCGAGTTATGGAATTACAGTGTTGAGTGCCGATATACTGCTCTAGAAAACATTCCTCGTCTGTGTGGGTATTACTGTCATTAAGCTGCAGCCCCCTTTCAGTTAAGGAGAATTGGCAGTTTGAACAAATCAGGAGGGAAATAGCTCCTACTGTGGATTGGTATACTCGCGATCATGAGAGGGAACCGTAACCAACATGTGTATACCCATATATTCCCACATCCGTGCATTGTAAGCCATTTCACTACCGCGTTGATGACAGTAAAACATTTCGAAATGAAACAAAAAGATGCTTGGATCCTTCATGGATTTGGCACAGGAGTATTACTATAGGCAAACCTCCGTGTAATATTCTGTGAGTTATATTATATGTTCAAAAGCTTCTGTGTCTTCAATCAGTGTTGTGTCAGCTTGGCACCTCAATTCACGTGGTATACCGTGCATTGGGTCTCACGTGTTCTATCTTTACGTGACTGCTTCCCGGTTGTGTATATATTCGCTCTCGATAGCTCACTCAATACAACAACCTCCTGCTTCCTTCATGTTTTCTCTGTCACATATCTGACATGTTGCCATGTATCTCAGGCCACCCTGCAGATGAAACTGTCGATATACCCGCTCATGAAATGGGAAGGTATGTTGGAAGCTGTTGATTGAATATCCGTAGATGTCGCGAATCGCTGGTCTACGGTGGCGCAATGGCACAGTGTGAATGAAGTATGAGGGATGAATCGAAGAGAGTAGATTGTATTGACCTATAACATGAATCTCCTACGTAGTAAGGGCTAGCAGTAACGTCGAAGCTATCTACTAGCTTGCCTGTTGTAGGTTCAGGTTCGTGGATTCTTCTTCTCAATGTTGGCCGTGACGGTAAGCTAGCCGACAGGGGTCCTGATCACCCGGGGATCCTGATCACGCAATGAAATAGGCCACCCCTCAGAAAATTTAGTGTAATTACTTTAAACTACTTACAATTACCACACTGTGCACATGGATCGAAGCGTTCGAGCTGCTACTTCTGCTGCTGCTTTCTCGACAGCTTTTTCTGCTGCCTCGTCATCGTTTTGTGCCTCCAAAACAGCTGAGGCCCGCATGGCAACCATAATTGTTTCGATGTCTGCAAAACGTTGGTTTGTGTTGGTATGTCTCTTAGCACTAGTGCCAAAGTTGGTAAAAAGGAATAACAGGTTTTAACGATCGTTCATTGATGAGTCTTGATTCTCTATCTACCGTTGGCTCGTCGTCTCTTTATGAGAGACGACACGTGAACTCATCTACCCCAACGTATGTGCCACTCGTCCGTGTATGAAGGGGCATTGGGCATCATTATAGGAAGTAATATCGGACATCGGTCCGATATGCGTCTGATGTTAATTCCCTTGTCACATAGCCGACGTCTTGTATAGCCGTTGTCGATCCTCATCTTGGGTTCCAACAGTTTGGATCTATTCGAACTCTCTTTCGAGGCCGCTTTGGGGAAAGAGACTCAAGTTGACTGTGAAGTCTTTTATTCTCTGTTTCAAACTCTGCTACTCTCGTATTTGCCGCTGTAAGTGCCTTGCCAGCTTTGTAGAACAGCTTTCGTGCCGAACGGTCCACACTTTCGTCCTTTTCCAGCTTTTTTTTGAGCAACATAAATATCACGAGGGCCCTGGGGGGTGAAGAAGAAGCTCTCAACAGGTAATTGAGACTAATCTGTACAAGGCGGCGTGACAGGCCTTCGAGAAACTTGAGATGAGTTGACTACCCGGTCAATGTTCAACGGACAGATGCCAGCAGCTGCCCAACCGACACGAACTATTCGCTCAGTGATCCCATCCTCCCTAGCTTTGTGGTAGGATTCAATAAAGCGCTCCTTTTTGACCGGCGCTGCATCGTCCAGGAAGGATAGCCCTTGGATCTGCTGGCGATAGAACTTCTTCACAACGGAGAAAACTGAGAGATCCAGAGGCTGTAGGGCGCGGGAGGAATGAGGAGGTAGAAAGAGAAGCTCAACTTTGTGTTGCTTGCAGGTCCGTAGAAATTCCAGGTCAATGTGGCTGTCATGGCCGTCCAAAATGAGCATCCGGTGTCGATTACCTGATGGAGCAGTCTCGGGCAGGAATATACGCTCCAACCACTCAAGACCAATTGCATTTGATGTCCACCCATTCTCTGAGGTTGTGTAAAACTAGTCGGGTACCGATTTGGAAGGGAACCAGATAGTCTGTAGGTTCTTTCCCTTGAAGATCACTACTCAGCGTAGTTTCTTGCCAGTGGCCGACACGCACCCAACTATCGACGCCCACCCGCGGTTCTCTGGAGAATAGAAGTAAGCATTATTTTTCGACTGTCTGCAAGCACTCTGGAGTTTGAACATACCCCCATTGCCTTTCCAGTCTCATCTATACTCCATGCATCCTCAGCTCGTATACCCAGACGTACACGCGTCCTCTCAAAGAGTTCAAAAAACTCGCGTACCTGCTCTGGTGTAGCCTCCTCAGCCCTTGGAGTTTCCATCTTCCTCCCTACAATTGATGCGACGCGTGGGTTGCGCTTTAGAAAGGCATGTATCCAATGCTTGCCCATGGGCTTGTCGTCCCCATTCATCTTCAGGATTCGGTTCGCCATTTCTCGGATGCGAGCGTGTGAAGGAAATGCGCGCACATTTTCTTCGAGGATTCATTGTACAAGAAACTTCTCTTGCTTTGGAGTCAATCGCTGCAGGTATTTGTGGCTTAAATGGCGGCTCTGCGCATCGTGTAGACGCGTCGAGAGCGTGGACTGCGGGATTCCGTACGCCTTCACGGCAGCTCGTTGACTGGGATAAATACCAAAACGAAGATCGCGGATGGCTGCTTCGAACGTCTCTTCACGGGAATCCATCTCGGTTGCGTTGTGGAGATATCACGAGTGGTGAGCGAAAGGGTGGGATTCGTGGGGTGATCAGGATCCCTGTCGGCTAGCTTATCTTTATGCGCTGCAGCGTTATCGCTAGCTCGCGCCGCGCGATACCCAGAATCCGGCCAAAAAGTGATACGTTTTATCGTCTTCTTATCACAGTACAATTCACAGTCATACTAACAAAAACGATACGTTCAAAAAGAAGGGTCTTGCCGCGACTCGAACGCGGGGCCTCTCGCAAGATGCTTAGTGTACCCTAAGCGAGAATCATACCACTAGACCACAAGACCAAACAATGTACTATGTTGAAATTTTACCACTAAGCATCTAAATTATTGTAACGCATTATGACCGATTGAGGTTGTCAGATTCAACAACCTCTTACTAATACCCAGTATCAGAGACAATGCCAAAAAGAAGAACGTTGTCCACGTTAGAACCAAGGAGGAAAGTGGGGCCATAGTGGGGCCGAAACAAAACACCGAATACTCAGTTCACTGGGGTTAGGATTAATTTGGGTGCTGTCGCTGTGGAACAAGTCCTGTGTAGTATACTCCAGAACATGGGCTTCCGGTGTAAATCACACCACCACCAGCCGGTGTAAGTCACAACCGCTAACAAACCTTCCTGCCTGTCCTGCATAAAGCCACTCCATACTAATAAGGGTGCTCTTAATGCACAAGAAGGTATCTTAGAGATTGCAACGTTATTGTGACTGATGCAGACTACCATGACATCCAAACCGCTTTCTCACGTGCTTTTGCCGCGTTTAGCCGCTTATCAGATCAAAATTCTGATGTTCTTGTCACCCAGAACATACTACCTCACTCTTGGCAGACCTCGCTACTCCTCTGGCTCAGCGACCCTCAACACCATAGAGAGATAGATGGCAGATTCACGCGATTTAGCCAAAGCTTACATGTGCTCTGTTGATTCACCTCACACAGGTGTCGAGCATGACATGTGCTCGCAGTGGAGGTTAGAATGGTTGTATTCCCGGGCCTGATGCAATCTTACATGGCACTTCCAAAAAGGGAAGCCTTTCTTCCCTCTCCTATTGGTCTAGCCTGCCAAGACTAGGGGTGGGCACGAATAACCGGTTTATTCGCATTCGTACGAATATTCGTAATTTTTCATTCGTATTCGCAGCATTTTTTGGTTGCGAATGCGAATGCGAATAAAATTGTCTTTATTCGTGAGCTTTCATGTTGGTCGTAGAGGTTGCTCTTGCAGAGTCAGTCGTCTTCCAATCGCACCGAATACATCGTATCTCTCGGTCTTCCAGGATCTTTCGACTTCTCTTTGGCTGCCATTGCTTTCCATGGAGCGGAGAGATACTGAACTGCCTCCATAACCACCGGCTATGCTGTTGGGTGCGAGATTGATTTGGAGTGTTTGTGAACTGATTTATCTTTGATGAGCTTGTGGTGGATAGTTCAGAATATGAGTCCGGAGGTGGTAGCTTTGGTGTTAATTGGCTTGCAGAGTCCTCGGGTCCGACTAGCTCGAAAGTGTTTGGTGGCGAAACTAAACGAGGTTTCTTAATAGCGCGATGCTCTGGAGGTGCCTCTTCGTCGCTGCCATCATTAAGGAAGTGATAGTCAATTCTTTGGGGAACGCTGGGGCCGTGCAGACAGATCAGCTAATGAATTTCCATCGCTGCCGACGTCCGGAGGGTTGGATATAATGTCAGACATTTGGACAGTTGCGAGCGCGTCGTTGCAGGACAAAGGAAGTGAACGCAGCCATCGTGCGTCGCGGTATGGTAGACAAATGCACGTGATCTGTGTAGCCTTGGCGGAAAAATCACGAATGTTTGCATTCGCATTCGATAAGGCGTTACGTTACGAATACGAATATTCGTAGCTCTCTCAAACTTGCGAATCCCTACGGGCACCTCGGGAGAAGATTTTAGCATCCGAGCGGCACAGATATTCTCAACAACCGTGTATATAGCTTGGCCGTGGTTTTAGTCGCCAGTGGCGAAGAAATTAGCATCCAAAATGGTTGCATAGGGACCTTTCATACGATAGAGGCTTTCATAGCCACGCGAAGGAGATTTTCATAGCCACAAGAAGTAGATTTTCATCGCCACCGGGGTAGATTTTCATAGCCACAGAAGTAGATTTTAATGGCCACAAGAAGTAGAATTTCACAGACATAAGGGGTAGATTTTCATACACATAAGAAGTAGATTTCTGAGTACTCTATATACGTTGACCCCTTTGTCGGAGTTGCCCCAATAATCCGAAGCATCCACTTTTATCTCGCAGTCTGCCAGTAACCCAAAATGTCATACATCAATACTACTCTGTTGCTTCTGAACCCCCCACTTTAGACTCGAAACTCAGCTGGAACGCCAATCTAGACGCACTGAAAGCGATGGTAGGTGAACATCCCAGGGCAACGAAGCTCCTGTTTGGCGAATTATCCACCACTGGAAGCAATAGGAGCTTTTTTCTTGGCGAGGGGTATCAAGCGTGACTACGCGCACTGTACCTACACGCAAACTCAAGTCCAGTATTAACGCGGTGCGCGGCCAACAGCTGATGTCAGCAGTTGTAGAGGAGACTCAACCTGGCTGGATGTCAGCGTTGCTTATTTGGATGGTTTGCATACCGCAGTCGTCCTGATGCTCTAGCCTGCAACTCCTAACCATAGCAACATCCTAATTCTCTCAAAAGTTCTCTGTCGCTTCGGTAGGGGTTGTTTCAATCTCATCCGTGATCTCAAGAACAATCAAGTTAAAAAAAACCGCCTGTAGGATGGACTGTAGGTGTAGCAACAACAGTATGATCCGCACAGGCAGAATCGGGTCCTGGCAATACTTGCTCTCAACCCTCAAGTTTGTCCTGATTGACACCTTCAAACTCGGCGGCAGCAACTACCAGATTCCCAACTACGTTGGTACTTCGCGCATAATCTGCTGCTGAATTAGCAATGGTCTCTTTGCTAGCTGCAGGATATCCTATAACGCTAATGGCGCCATCTTAAGTAGCAGGTTTAGCTACAGATTCATTGTAACCGGTAACAATAAGGAGAGAAAGGAGTAGGTTAGTGACGGTACTGGCGATAGTCCAGTGTTTCTCTTTACAACATGTCCATTGCCGCAGTGATCACGGTTATCGCTGCGGGTTCAGAGGAATCCTAGTGTCAAGATTTTTTAATAGTTGGATATTACTTGGTGCTTTAGTAGGTCTGGGTGGCTTTTGTTTCGCATGTGTACTTACTGTAATCTTCCCCAGTACGTCCCTGCGTAGTATGCTCTGAATCCTTAACTCCATACTCTTGTGTTTGATGTTGACTTGTGTTTGTGTAACTGTAAATGTACCCAGCCTTATGTGCTTTGTACTTGCGCGTAGATGTCGTAGTCTGTGATACAGTAGTGACGGTCAAGTGCGATAATACCCGCAGCTGCGTGAATGCACGACACTGGCGCCCATACGAGCTTGCCTCTTGGTCCTTGATACAAACAAAGCCGCCGCTTGCGATCAACCCTTGGCGGAGAGGACCCTAGGTGCTCAATGCGAGCCCATGCATCCTCACCGTTGACAAGGGCGAAGATTTCTACTTCTCCAAACCGAAGGCCGTGTCTTTTATCAGAGTAGCACACTACCCAGTTCGCTTGGCTTTTGACTCGCCTGGTCTGTGAAGAACATCCAATGCTCGTAGTAACACTGAGTTGGCACTTCAAGTAGAATTCAATGTGTAGTGGCTCTAGATCCTCACTTGGGCGCTTGTACTTGCGGTAGATGTCGGATCTCCAACTCGGCTGCTTTGATCTGGTTTTCGTATCTACCGGCTTCGATATAGGGTTTGTAAGGTATGGCAGTGGCGGCGTAGTCTGTTCAGATAACTGTGCTGGTATAACGAAAGGGTAGTGATTTAAATGCTCTGTAATAACCAGTGCATTCATCAAACTCTGAATTATTCGAGACTTTGAGCGGGCCATAGGAACTATGATGCCACAGTATCGCTCCATTGGAAACTGCCACCAATAGCAGGCTGGTCCGGCATCCATGAGGTGTTGTCTAAGGTGCACGAGGTAATGGAAGTTGACGGTGCACAGTTTCATGCGCCTTTTGTTGTTCTGGTAGTACAGTAACTCGTACGATTGAAGGAAAGAAATGCACAAGTCCCCAATTAGATCGACCTCAGACTGGGATAGTTGTTGCTTTGTAGCCAGCGCAAAAAGGTGGCCAAGAACAACAAAGTTCTGCAGGTATCTGTCAGGGAGATATGGACGAAGACATGGTACACCGTATAGCGTTAACCACGCTTTCCATTCTGCAGCTTTAAAGCCGTTGTAGTGTTTACCGATAGGTCTTGGCGCATGTCCAAGAGAAACTGGGATAGTTGAGACAGCGTTGACCAATGTGTCTCCAATAGAAGACAAGTCTTTGCTGGAGAGTCGGTACGCTGGCTTATCATCCTCGTTTTCATCAACACCAGACACCTTCCCAATCCATAACCGAAAGAGAAGCGGAGTGATGTTTAATAGAATACAATGCATAATGTCAATAGGAAAGCTTCGAGGGAAGTGGATAGACCGCAGCTCTGTTAGAATTGTCAAATAGAACGAGCTGTAGTGAGGTCGGATCTGTACAATCGAGCAGGGACCACAAGTCTTGGCACACTAGCATAGACATTATTACCAGCCGAACACGGTTGGGATGACACAACAATAATCAATCCATCATCATCACACCTCATTACCATTTTGACATATTATCTGACAATTAAGAGTCTCACTGCCGCAACCGATACAACATGGCGCAACAGTCCTACCGCGACCCCACAGTAACGTTGAGAGATCACACCGACTACACTGGATGGATAACGCAGCTGCAAGCTAGATGCGCTGTTCACAACATCTGGGACAAAGTCAACCCAAAGGCAAATGTCCCATTGATAGCAAAACCGGTAGCTATTAGAGCCCCTGTCATGCTGAATACACTCCAGCTGCGAACATCGACATCCCAACAAGACAGGCCCAATTATCAACAGCGGGACTAAAGGCGTTCAAGGAAGAGCTTGAATATTACAAGAGTCTTGTTGAAGAATACAAGAACGACAGGCACGATTTCGAGAAGGAACAAGCAAGCCTCCAAAATATCGTACCGTGCACGGACACCCAACGCCCGGAGGAGGTTACACCTCAGCGGGCCAACGCTAAAGCTGAGCCGGCCACACCCTAACACGCACTAAGGCCTTGGCGCAATTTCGTTGGCCTGATGAACTTTCTGCTAGACGGATGAGCTTCTCTATTGCTTAACTACTCCTGTCTTTACTAGATATGGAAAATCCAGGCCCCACCTCACTGGAATTTACTCTACAACAGCCTACGCAGCCCCAAAATCAAGATGAGCACGATGTGATGGAAGGGGATGACGGGGAAGAAAGTGACTTTGAATGCGAGGTATAAACATGTTCTGAATATGTTCGTGACTTGGTGAAAACATTATACCAACAATTTAGGACCTCACAATTCTTACATCATCTGCCGCTGCGCCTCTGCGTACAGCTAGAATCCGACAAGTTCAGATCCTCCCCGAGTATCCGAAAACACTACCTAGCGGATATACGTATTGTGTCAGTACAGAAAAGAGACAGATTGAGGATGTGCTTCAAGAGGCATTGGCCGTAAGCAATGTATTCTCAACGCATTCTCAACATCTTCTAATTACATTCAGTTTCAATACTGTCGCAAGAACAAAGCGAAGAGGAAAGGCACGACTTGCCTGTATCTCGACGACCACGCTTTGCGATGGAAATATCAATGCACTGGTGCAAAGTATTGCCAATATCTTGAGAGCAGCTTACAAAAACGTTCACACTGTCACGCGAATGCGGAACTCTGGGAGGAGCTTCGTCAGTATCGACGAGCCTCGCTTAGAGCGGAGCCGAATGAGAAAAAAAGACACTCTTTGGGTCTATTTCTATCAGTTCAACATCGATTTAGCATCGGAGTTGCTTGTGGAACTCATACAGTACGGTGTGGTCCAGTCTTACGACAATCAAGGTCGCCTGTAAGTAACATGTTCATAATGTAATAATAACGTATCAGTAACAGATCAAGAACGTCTCTGGAGTCCGATATTGGTATATCGGCTGCTCTGCATGGCGATATCAAGCAGAATGTACTGAAGATCATTTCTTCAGAAGGATTTCAGAGAAGCATGATCTTGAACATCTTCAGAAGCTGTTCAGAGACGGTTCTGAACATATCCCAGAGAGTAAAACAACTTGCTGCACCGTTGAGCCAAATACGTCACGGCTACCAAGATGTGGTAAGTTAACCCCTGCTAAATGTGATTGTAACGCTATGCCAACCTGTTCAAAAGACGTCAACCACCCGCAAGGCCACGCCCAATTCCTACAATGGGAATGTCCTGTTGAGTTTGATATTATCATTCCATTGCATTTAGAACGTATTCCGTTCTTTCTTTTCTGCTCTCATGGCGAGCATATGCATCTACCTCCACCTCCCCATCGCCCACCCGAAGAAATGATACAGGGAATCACTCAATTGATTCGAAGAGAAAGGGATCCAACAGTTACACGAGGTAAGCATACTGGAAGGTATTTGTAACATGCTGTTAACCTCTCAAAGCTCAGTTTCTCAGTTCTCCTGCCCTCAAAGAGTTTTGCCGTCAGAATAAAGCTGTTTCCCTTATCCAGATTCATCAATCTTTTGCTAATATGGATCGCATTGCAAGAATTCTTTGGAGGGAGCGTCTCGCTGTATTTCCTGCTGGGCAGCATGTACAGGGTGTTGTCGTAGAGCACAAGGCCAGACATCAGAACCCCGAACGCGTGGGTAACCTAGTAAGAACATCTCAACAACGCATGCTTACTTTTTCTAGGCGTATATTCGAGAGGTCCTTATTGAGGAGGATATGACTATGATTACAGTTTTTTTCACAGAACAGGCTAATGTCTTTGCCTCTCTTAAGACATTTCAGTGTGACATGTCATTTAAGAGAACCTTCAAGCACGGCTTCCGGGAGATTATATTCGCATTCTTCAATGAATCACATGGCAAGCGTACGACAGCATAATTAGAACACGTTGTGTTTCTATTGCTAACGATTTCCAGTTTTCACTCTTGCGCGCATCTTTGTGAACAAAGACAGCCCCCAGATGTATATGCGGTGTTTCCAAAACTTGTTCAGATTGCTTTCTGAGCGAGTTGGGAAGAATTTGAACCGCTGGCGGCACCTCCACAATGATGGCTTCAACGGGATGACAGTTGATATGGACTGGAAGCAGATGGAAGGTATGAAAATTCATGAATTTAATATGAAATTGTTCCTGATACGACTGCTGCTAGGCTTTGGATTGTATTTGAAAAGACTGGATGCAAGTGGTCGTCCTTGGGACTGGCAGTTACAGAACTGTATTCGATTCTGCATTGTACACTTCAAGCGGAGTATTATCCAAGCAACACCAGGGCTAGACTATCATCAGGACAGTGTCCATAGCCGTATGGAAGCTCTCCTTACTTGTCGGGGTAAAGAAGATTACCATTTGCTTGGTAATCTACTTCGAGGTAAGTGAGATCCTTATGAACTAGTTGTCATATTGTTGCTAACCTAATAAGAAACGGAGAGCGTGCCTGTCGCCAATTGGGCGACTCACAAGTTGATTCCTGTCATTGCAGCTGGTTTAAATCAACAATGCTCTTTAATACCAAAGGATTCTGGGATACAATGTCACCAGATTCAAATGCAGCCGAACAGACTGCTGAGAAGTCATACTCCTACGGAAAAGGACTTCCTTTACTTTCTGCAGTCCTCAGGTTTGTAAACATTATTATTCTGTTCAAAATTTGTTCTGACTATCTCTAGTGGAATGAAGCTTGATCAGAGAGATATTGATCAACTAGAAGCACGGGAGAGTGGTGTACGACATGTTTCAAGGTCGACATCAATAGAGAGCCGGTACATTGCAAGCTTGGGAAGGGAGAGTAAGTTGGGCTCTTGACAACGCGTTCGTAACTCTTTACTAACTCTTTTGTTCAGAACGCAAGCGTCAAATTGAGACTCAAGAAATACGTACACGCAGCGCCAGCATATCCTCATCTCCAGTATCAACAAACGAGTTACTACGGCGTTCAAACTCATCTGGTGCTCTGAGGGGCCGTTCAAACTCTATAGTAGCACGATCACTGTCGCAATCACGATCACTGTCGCGATCACGATCCCCATCAGTAGCTAGGACTCGAGGGAACTCAAGGTATGTTCGCAATCTGTTGTAAATCTAATGTGGTCTAATTATTCTAGTCCTATGTTATGGATCCACCGCGCACGTTCCTTACGCATGCACTAGTGTCACGGATTCATCGCGACACGTAGCCGCTGGCAGGGGCACCGCCTCAGGGGGAAATTACCTCACCGTTCGGCATTGCCCTCTTGGGAAT
>JALRMI010000642.1:0-11962 GCA_026120165.1 Leptosphaerulina australis
TTGGTAGAAAGTGCTGGCCAACAGTCGTTTAGTACCAGTCGGGATAAGGAGACGATTCCTGATGGCCAGGTTGAACTTGGTTGCATACGAGCTGCGTTTGTCCTTTACAGTCGATGCCTTATACTTGAGGTAGACATGACCCCATTCAATGCGTGCTGTGTTTTTGATTCTTATTCCGGTAAGCGCAAGACTGGTCAGGTTGGATTGCGGAGTCATCTTCGCTGCCGTCTTGGCAAGTCCGTCCGCTCTTTCATTGCCCTCAACGTCCTTGTGACCGGGCACCCAGTGAAGAGACACTGTGGCTCCCTTCTCAACGATACGTCGAGAGGCTGAAAAGCATCGCAGTTGCCAGGCCTGGCCCGGCATGTCGGAGGGGTTTTTGATACAATATATGGCTGCCTGGTTGTCGGCATGTATGCGTATCTCCTGTCCGGGCGTGGCGACGTCAGCTGCATACTCGAAAGACCTGGCAATACCTTCCAGCTCTCCGTTGTAAACGATCTGACCTTTGCCGAGATTGGACATGTGATAGTGGACCTCTGATGAATCGCCACTGTAGTCTCGTGCAGAGAACGCAACACCAATGCCTGTGCCTTTTGGTACAGACGAGGCGTCGCAGTAGAAGGCGAGCAGATTGGAGCCCAGTCTGGATAACATGTATTCGTTATGGGACTTGGCTTCCTCGTCCTTTGGCAGTGCAGAGATGACAGCATCAAAGCGGGAGTGGCGTTGCCAGGGTCGGAACTGGTCATGGCAAATTTGCTCTTCAGGATACGAGAGGCAACGCATGATTGAGTCTGCGATCCGCTCCATTTGACTGGTAGCACCGTTGGTGTTTGGGGAGTTGGAACGTTCTGAGTCGCTGGAGTCGAAGAGATCAGTGGGAGGAGACCATATGTGGTGCAGGGCCTCGAAAATTGGGTGCGACGAAGGAAGCCTTCTCGCACGAAAGGCATACTGACGTATGTTGGTGTTCAGTCTCACTTCTGGGGGCGGCAGAGCTGCTTCCACCTCCATGGGACGAACAGGAGAGGTTCGAAAGGTTCCCAAGATTCTTTGCAGGGCCATGTTCTGCAGAGATTGGAGACGGTCTCGGGCTGATGCTTGACCCTTCCACACAATGGGTGATCCAAAGTCAGCAACGCTAGTGACACAGGCCAAGTATAGCTGTCGCATCGCGAAGGGGGAAAGCCCACGCTCCTTGTTGGCCAATCTGCACATGCGATGAAAAGCGGCCGTTGCTTGGCCGGCGCGAATGTTGATGTGCTGCTTGAATGACGAGGCGTCGTCGAAGTGCATGCCCAGCCACCTGACCACCTTCTTTGGCTTGTTGATGGTTTGGTCTGGTAGGGTCAAGACAGCCGATGAGGCCTTTTTGCTGGTTGTGAAGTGAATGAGTTCTGTCTTGGCCGGGTCAAACTGTATGGCGGCTTCTTCTCCTTTGCTGAAAAGAGCGCCTATTACGCGACTGAGCGTGCGGACGTTCTTTTGTAGGCTGGTGCTGGAGGCTGATATCGATAGGTCGTCCATGTAAGAGAGCGAGAAGTTGCTTACTGACGTGAACAGATCTCGAATGTAGATCAAGAACAAAATAGGCGAGATAGGGCTTCCTTGCGGAATGCCAGATTTAATTGGACTGAACTCCTGGGATTCTCCATCAAATGAAAGCCGTAACAGTCGATCAGTGAGAAATGACTGGGTCCAGGAGATCAGGCTGTAGGGTAGCTCAAGACTGGCCATGACATTCAGAAGCTGGTTCAGGGCGACGTGGTCAAATGCGCCTTTGATGTCCAGCAGGATAGTGCTTATGTGCCTGCCAAGTCGTCTCTGTTGTTGGACCTCGTTTAGCAGAAGAAGTCTAGCGTCAACAGCGGACTTCTGGCGTCTTCCTCCAATTTGACTTGGGTGAAGAAGTTGCGTGACTTTTGCAAGCGCTCTAAGTCGCATCGCCAGCATCTGCTCGAGCACCTTTCCAAGGCAGTTGAGGAGTGAGATGACACGATAAGCCTTCGGAGCTGAGTAGTCCGGCTTCCCAGGTTTCTTCAAGATGACTCCCGTGGCCTGCTTCCAGCAGCGCGGATGATAACCGTAGTTGAAGAATATAGAGAACACACGAAATAGCAGGTCAGGCTCTGCTCGATAAGCTGCTATGATCATGTCTTGCGTGATGTTATCGGGTCCCGGTGTTTTGCTCTTGACTTTGGGCGAGCAAGCTTCATGAACCTCGATGCGAAACAGCGGTGGCCATTCCCAGCTGCTTGCGCGGGGACTGTACCTGTCCCAATCTGGTAGAGTCGTATGTGGAGGTGGGGGAAACAGTGTCTGCCGTAAAGCAGCGCATTTGCCGTCAAAGGACTCTTCCAAAGCTGTCGGAGACCGGATGAGTGGAATGCGTTGGCTGGTCGAGTTCTTCGTGTAGGACATGGCTTTGAAGATAGACTGAGCGTCTTCCCTCTCCAAGAACTGGTTCCAGTGATCTCGTTTAGCCTTCTTGATCTCCTGGAAGTACGTGTTTCGGGAAAGAAGGTAGTCTCTCTTCCACAAGAAACAATCCGCAGCTGAACACCTGGACCTCTCCAAGACGTATCGCCGTTGCTTGTTATTCATATCTCCTCGGAGGCGCTTCAGGTCGTCGTTCCACCAAGGCTTTGACCTGTGGCCTTGCTTCATGCGAGGGATTGTCGTTGAGGCGGCGGCGTTGATGGTGTTGGATAGAGCGTCTCCCAGAGCGTCGAGCTTAGTTTGAAGGTCGGGTGCCTCTCCTTTCAGAAGAGCCTTGGAGAGCGCAGGTGAAGCAAGGGGAAAGTTGTGCAACTCTTGAAAGGCAGGTTCTGACGCGACGAGGTCGAAAAAAACACCAGTAAAGTTGTCCCAATCTGCCTTACGTGTGTTGTATCGTGTTGTCGGGTTAGGACATTCGTGTGTGTCTGTGACTGAGGCTGACAGAGTGAAAAGAATAGCATGATGGTCGGAACCTGAATCTGGTAGCACCTGCCAGTCTTCTGCTCGAGCAGCAAGATCTGAAGTGGCAAATGTAAGGTCCAGTACACTTTCCTCGGACATGTTTGCCCGGAAGAAGGTTCCGACACCAGGTTCGTTGAGGAGCTCCAATTGCTGATCCTGAGTCCACTCATAGAACGCCTTCGACAACGTCGAGGATTTGTCAGTGGAAGGCTCCCAAGCGGGATGGTGCAAATTCAAGTCGCCGAGTACAAGGGTGGGAGTGTTGACTGTGTGAGGAAGGAGGCCTCTCTCGATGGTCCAGTCTGTATAGCCCTCTCGGCCTCGTTCGTTGTAGATGTTGCAAATGATGAAGTTGAAGCTCCGACTTTGCACTTTGACCCACTGCACATCTCCTACCAACAGTATAAATGTGGATTCAAATATACTATGTGTTGGTAGGCCTCTTAGCACTAGTGCCAAGTTGGTAAAAAAGAATAACAGGTTCTAACGATTGTTCATTAATGATTCTTGATTCTATCTCTCTCGCCTAGATACAGGATTATTGTTGGTAGGCCTTAGCACTAGTACCAAAGTGGTAAAAAGGAAATAACAGTTCTAACGATGGTGTATTGATGATTCTCTATTGTCTATCTACCTTTGGCTCGTCGTCTCTTTATCTGAATGATGAGAGACGACACGTGATCTCCCATGCCCACCGTATGTTCCAGTCGTCCGTATATGAAGGGGCATTGGGCATCATTGCACGAAGGTATATTGGACATCGGTCCGATATACGTCTTGAGGTCGATCCCCTTACCACACAGCCGACATCTTGCATACCCTTTGTCGATCCCCATCTTGGGTTCCAACAATTGTTGTTATGTACAGTGGCCGTGATGTACAGGTGACCGACATAGCGCTGGGGTAGAGCAGCAAGTAGTATCAGACATCCATGCTCAGCATGAGGAAGCATTAGACATCATTTTTTATTTATTTATTTAATCCTACTCGGTTGCAGCCGCGTGTAATTCGCAGCTATGCCCGGAATGGCTGGCATGGCAGACAGCCGACACGCCGTGGCTACTCAGTGCCGCGTCGTCCCTCATCACTCCTACCGTTAGGAGCCATCTGTCCCCAGGGGCCTGCCGTTTTCCCTTTAACTGCTATCAAGACTCGCTCAGTTGCTCGTCGAGAGAGCTGCTATTACTTGAACTCTCCAATAATAGGCTCATAGAGGCGTTCTGCCTCGTGTTTCGCATCTAATGTACCTACAGTCTCCCCCCAGTGCTTGGCGTCGTCTACACGTCTCTGATCCCCACTTGCCCAAGGATCTGCATTAGACATCAGTCTAATGCGAGAAAGCTACTACAGAAGGGGTCCTGAAATCATGTGACAATGTCATGTGACTGTCTGGCACATATATATATTCCTTCCATGATTCTAGTCGAGCATTTTAGTCAATCACACAAATTCATTAAACCTCACTATATATCATGTGCTTATTTCAACAAGGGGGATCCCGTGATAGGAGACATCAGGTAACACCATGTGGTACGTCGTTGATTCCAACATTATGGTACATATTCGGGTAGATACATCGCTTCCTTTCTGGTAAAAGACACAGAAGAGAAACCGTGAAAAACAGGGAAAACGGAGTGTAAAATTATCCGACCATGAATTCAAGCAAAAGTGTTGAATGGACTCGGTCAGCTAGCTGATCATGGTATAAGCAAGACCATGCGAGTGAAGAGCTGAGTTGCACGGTGCACACAGTGTACGGTAATAGTGGGGTAGGCAAGTAACTGTCATTGACTGCTACTGTTCTACGTATGTAGAAAGAGGTTTATATATATGGATGCGCACACGGTTGCAATCACTTGGCACAGTCACGTGATATCAACATTGTGTATGGTCAGTAAACCATACGGTGAATGTTGTACGGACAAATAGTGTTTTTGATAGTGCGTAAAACATGTTGTACGAGGATAGAGATATATATTAGGCACTAAGAATATAGCTGCGTAGCTAAGTGCTAGAGCTAAACCAATATCCGCTATTTGCTGAGAAACATCTGTTTCAGAACAACCGTACTTGTTCACTAGGAGGAGGGATTTAGCAATAAATACTTTTTTTGCGATATTGGACTTGTACAGCACCCACAAGATCTACTATTATGTCAACGGAAGTCTAAACAGTATCGTGAATATCTTCGTCGAACATTCTTGGGCGTGGTAAATGGTCTTTAATGCTGGCTGGTTGAACTCTTCAAAATCTTTTACAATAGCCCATTCTGAGGAGTCTGCTGGATCCATTAATAAAGATGCTACAGTGCCAAAAGATAGCTGCACCTGTTGGAACAGCGATAGATAGCACATGTACTTCAGCTAGTCGTCTGGATCAGCATTAGGTTGACTTAGCGTGGAGGGACTTATTTCCCCGCAGTCCGCGATGTGGGGAAGATATCATCATCAACACTTATTACATACCATGTGAATACATTGAGGATCACCCCGTACGATCGTATAAGTGCCTACCCACAGCACCGTTCGTTTTCTGAAAGTGGCTGGCAAATCTGCGTAGTAGTAGTAGTAATATTGTATTTACGTCTTGGTATATTTGGCAATTGCCTTTACATACATAATGACCTCCCATGGGGTACTGCGGACGCGCCAAGCGCTAAAGTGGAGGCGGCTCTTGTGTGAGTAGACCTCTTAGTAGAGGCGTTTCTTGTCTTCCCTCTCCTCCATGCGAGGGTAAAAGAAATTTAGTCTGTTGCACGATAATGCAGGTGTCGTTACCTATGTACAGGGGCGAGCGATTGCGCCCGCGTTGACCGAGATCTAGGTTCTTTTCGCAAGGCGAATGAAATCAGCAAATCTTCAGGGCAGTTGAGCAGCTGCTGAAGGTACTTGTTGCCCTATTTGGTGTTGGTTGGAGGCCAGTCAGGCCGCGCCGGCCATTGTAGGAACCATCGCCGCATACAGAGATGCCAGTAATCAATCAATCAATATTGGAGCTTCGATATTGTATTGATTGATGATTTTCTGGTGTTGTGATTGAATTGATTGAAAATCGACCTCAAAAGTGATATATTGATTGATATTGATATTGAAATATTGAAGACGATTACTCATTCGGCCACCAGTTTTGAATATCGTAGATCTGCTGTGAATAGCTGGTACTGCGGAGAACTAGTGTCGGTTGGCAGTTCAAGTGCCTCGTTCGGCGGCCTTGTAGGCTGTGTAGGCGGTGGAGTACCTAGGCATATAGGCTGTGGCTGCTGCGTACCGTCGCCTTCGCGAGCTTTGAGTGTGGGTTTGCGGTTACGTTTGGCGCGTTCAAATGGCGTGTTAGCTGCCTCGGCTACGCGTTTAGCTGGGATGAAAGGCATAAAAGTTGTTCATAGACGAGTAAATTATGCTAAAAGACGCGTATATTGTGTATACTAGTAGGCTGCGTGGTGGTAACGATGGTTTGGCTGAAAAAATACGCGATTGAGTTCAGAAGAAAGGCTTGGCAGGCTGCGGCCAAGTACCAGCTTGAACACGATATTGGAAATATTTTCACCATCACGGAGGTAAAAATAGTCATTATAGCTTGTTGATACGGCAAAGGTATCAAAGGGGGTGAATCAACAGTTGGTACAACGAAAGTATAGTAGATGATTGATTGATTCTGTGTCGTTATCTGGTGAGGTGATGTCGCAGGCCAAGGGCTGCCAGATCCGAACCTTGTTAGCTAGCTTGCCATGTGACGGCATGGATAAGAGTTCAGCTGAGGTGCTAGATACAATAATACATCTTTTTCCTCATCTTCTTCACGTTCGTGACACTCTCATCCAGCCGTGCTATAGGTGAACATGTATCGAGGGGTGTGAGAGCTAGTCCCTTATGGGGCTAGCTCCACAATCATGTGATCACACCAGAGGGCATTGACATCTATGGTCCAACATAGCTGGAACTGGTTAATTGGTGTATAATAAAGGCTTTTAGGGAGTGATATCTGTATATTTAGAAGTGGCGGTGCAGATATATTTTTCTGAAATGTTCACATATTCTTCCACTTAACAATTTGATCTGATCCACAAAATTTCAATCAGGTATCAATCAATCTATCAATATTTTCATAGAAGATTGAAATTGAATTGAAAATAGCAGCTGGAATATTGAAACATGGTTGATTGTTGGCATCTCTGGCCGCATACGCGGGCAGTATATCAGATGATCGGGGGACTTGTCCTTTCTGCAGCAGCATAGGAGTTCCGCGTCATCATGTTTGTATTTTCGGTGATACCACGCGAAGTCGCAATGCATCGTGCGTGCGGCGAGAAACTTGACCAGGACCTGTCGGCTGAGATTGAGTTCTTTTGGAGGGGTCGTATTTGTTAAGATGAGTACCTGCAGCGCTCCCATCGTAACGCACTACGACTCGTTCGTTCGATGGTACGCTTCGTTCGACGGCGAACGAAACATATCATGAGTCGCAATCGAAACGTAAGCGTACAGTAGCTGGTGATAGATCAAAACAGGATCGCGAGGCAATCGTAGTTCGGACGGTTCGTTTGGTTTAGGGAAGGATAAGGTGTCATAGGGTTGATATTATATGAGTGTAGAACCAAATAAGACTCAATTCTCGGTCAGTGTTGGTATCACCTCGTATCATACCGACATCGCGGCACGATACGAGGTCTGCAGGTTATACGGACCGATTGATCTATATGCCGCGGTGCATAAAGATCCGGCCACGACCAACATTGAGAGGAAGAACCCGAGAATCTGAACCTACAACTGGCAAGCTAGTAGAGGACTTCAACGTCGCTGCTAGCCCTTGCTACGTAGGAGATTCGTGGTACAATGCAATATACTCTCTTCACTCAATACACCCTTCAATCTTCATTCACTCTGTGCCATTGCGTAACCGTAGACTAGCGCTCCGCGACATCTACGGGCAGCCGATTAACAGCGTCCTAAATACCTTCCCATTTCACGGGCGGGTATACCGACAGTCAGGTTATGGTAAAAATTCATAGCTAAACTGGCCGAAATTGAGCAAGCCAAAGACATAAAAATGAAACCTGCGGCGGCCTATCCTCAACCCTCGTCACGATGGATCGTTTCTTACGACTCCAGGCCTCATCCGGCACCGTCGCAGGCAGAATCTTCGTCATCGCAGTCTCAGTCCCGGTCCCAGCTAGTCCTAATCCCAGTCGTCGAGTAGCGTCATTGAGCCGCTGCTGCTCGACAGCCCTGCCTATTATCCTGTAGTATCTGGTCCCTAATCTCTTCGAACTTGGTCGTGTCCATGGTGTTAGTGCGTATGCTGTGTGAAATAACACCATAGGTTGGGATCCGTACCATAGCTCTACGGCCAATATGGTGGACCTCGTCATCTGCAAATTGCTTTAGTGGTTCCACCTCGCTGCTGGTAGCTGTCTTGATACTGAGGTCTCCGCTCTTCAGCTGGTTCGAAGAGAGAATCTTAATGTTGGCGATGTTCTCGTTTCCACTCTGTGTTATGGCTCGCTCCACATGTGCTTTGAGGTTGCGAGGGTTCATTGCTCGCAAACTCCCTACAGTCACTGTCGGTATAGATTTTCCCCGTCCCGAACAGCTATTTTCAATTTGGGCATAGAAAATCCCCTCCACTTGGACGGGATTGCGGTCAAAACCAGTCAATCATCTCCGTCTGAAGGAGAAAATAGCTGCCAAAAGCAATCTTGGGAATCTATGAGGTCGCAAATGTAGTAAAATCAAGTACTGATGCTCATAGTGAACCTCGAATGTATTATTCAGCAATCGAATGTACCTAGACTAGTAGCTGCTTTGGAGTAGGAGATGAAATTATAATCGACTCCCATTCTTACTCAACCCATTACCATTGTCTTTTGAGGCAGAGGCCAATTCTCCACCCATTGACCACAGTCTTATAGATGCTGTTTTCATAGACTTGATTGCTTTATGGATAATGGTACGGTAGATAAACATGAAAAATTTATTCACTACAGTGCAAACGATCTGCTTGCTATGGTGTTCGTGAGTGTTTGCTGAGATGTTGACAATGAGTCCGTAGACCATGCTTTCATCTATTCAAGCGTACCACAGTACAGAGGGTGATTTTCGATCTGTTCGGGTATTCATCCTGTGTTCAACGTATTTCTGGTCTCCAATGGCAACTGTTATGGGCCTTAAAGAAAGGTTGTCACCCTAAATGAGAAAAGTTTGATATGATACAACGCTTTATATGTTACTCAAGGTTGAGACATGTTTGCACGTTTTGCTTGAAGGAGAGATTTTGAACTCATCCTTGTAGCCTTGACTCTGGCGTGTGTCGCCTTCCTTGCACTCTTGGCCTTTCTCAACCCCTCGTTTTCTTTCTCAATATCATCATTTTCATTCTTCTTTTTGAACCTTTGCACTCGCGTCTCGGCCTTAGGCTCTTGTACGGAACTTCTACAGTTTTGAGTGTAAGAAAAAGAGGGTCCCAACACTTCAAGTTGGTGCATGCTTGCCTCTATCTTTTACTGACTGCAGGGAAGACGTATCCTCTTCGGCTGGCTGGTCATTGCTGTTGATACTTGAGGCTGGATGGTTATTTCGCTCCTTAGATATTCTGTTCTTATAAGCAGCGTTACTACCAACACTGGTTGATGTTTCCAGTTCTGTCGATTTCCGTCCTATATCTCTGTTAATCGTAGTTATCTTTGATTCGTAGCGAGTAGAAGTAATCCTACTGACGGCGATCTCAAGTGTTCTATTTTGGATCACTCGAGCTTTAAGCCTCTTGTTGGACATAAGTAGATTAGGGGTTTTGTCAACCGCGGTGATGGAGGATGATTCGGAGGGAATTGAACAAGTCCTCTCAGAAGGACCGGCTCGATGGTCCATATTTCTTGCAGGCGATGTCTTCGAAAGAAAGCTTGGTATGAGAGGCTGATCGTCATCCTCGTCATCCTCCTCTTCCTCCTCTTCCTGCTCAATAACGTCATCCCTATATGTGTGTTCTTCAGCGTCACTCTCTTCGTGGGTTTGAACAATTTCTTCTTCGTCGATCGATTCACTGGCACCCCGTGATGAGATCGATTCTGACGTGACGACAGGTGGAAAACCTTCCGTTGTCCGTGACATAACGGATGATGTGCCCATTGCTGAACATCTTACCTTCAGTGCCTTGTGCATGTCTCGAGACTTTGAAGACACGTGCTTCCCCATCAACACGACAGCAACCCATTGACCATGGAACTGCTTCATCCATGGATGGATAGCGTTCTTCCAGCTCATGCAACATCCGCGCCTTCTGCGTGTGCGTGCAACTGATCCATGTTGGAGCGTTACCACGATCAATATCCCATCTAATAACACTTGTTGCAATGCTGCGAATTGTTGATTGCAGACTTAGCCGGTTCTCAACGTCTCGAATGGCATCTTTAGGAAATCGAAAATATTTGACGTAATGTATAATATCCTCAAGAGTTGTACGATTGATCCCTTTGTATCCGCACGTTCTCTGCTTAGGAACGACGTTATGCTTGCGTAGGCTGACTTGATGACGGATGTCGTCAACTTCTTCTGAGGAGAGGTGAGCTTGATTAGACATTTCAGCAATACGTGCGAGTTCAGATTGTGACATGTGCGGGATCGACTGTGTAATGGTGGTGTACTTCAGTATTTGAGCTGGGAATCTCCTTTGTTTCCGCCAAGTCTGATGAGTCACTACGATAGTGAGGGGTAGTATACACTATTGTAGTATAGTGTGGAGAGCAGAGTAAACAGGGCTGTCTGATTCGCCAGAACTACGTCTTCACTTCACTGAAACACATATGGCAGGAACCCCGCCTCGAGCGAAACCTCTCCCATTCACATATCAATCCAAAAAAAACCCCCTCACTACTTGCCAGTTCCTTCTCACTAATATGCCACCTCAAAGAATACGGTCAAGGCCTCCGCGCGATAAAAGGCAGCTGTGTCGATGCAGCGGATGCATAGCCCGGAACCCACAAGGCCGATGGTACAATCGTTCAACGGTATGGCGACATGCACACAGTGATGTTCAAACAATACGTGACCGGGCCTTGCTAACATGCCGAGACTGTGCAGAGGAGCATCAAGTACTAGCAGAGGAGATTGAGGCTCACCGACGGGATGCCCGCAGTCAAAGACCAGCCGATTCGTTCTCGAGACCAGACGCGTACACCCAAGATATAACTGATTTCTCCTCAGTTATTGATGAGCAAGTTTCTGTAGAGGAAGAACTAGAAGAAGGTGAACGCGCGCTCCGCTTGAGCCAGAGCCTGATGAACTCGCTCATTGTCATGGAGCACCTGAACCATTTCAATCTCATCATTCCCGCACACGTACCGGAGAAGGATGCCTTACCATTACCGTACCTGTCCACTCCTGTTTCGAGACCGGAAAATGAGCGTTCAAGGATAAATCACTCAAAATGGATGTCAGATATACAGGGAAATTACAAAAACCCTGATATTGATATTGGACCTCTCCTTATAGAATTCTTTTCGAAATGTCAGCTTACTGCATCAGTCAGCATTGGTTGCACTACGCAAACGAAACGGATCAATGGCCGGGCAAACTTTATCGTGTGCTACTACGATGAGAAGAGGAAGAGGATATGTTTTGGTAAAGTGGAAATCTATGCTCTAGTCAATGGTACCGATTCATGGGCCCACATTGAACAGCTGGCTCCAACACCACCGAAAATTGACTTCAGACAGCGTACATGCTCGTACCCGAAGCGCAAGGGAAGGTTCTTCTGGGTATCAATATCATACATTCGTGCTGCAGCAGGTATTATGACTCATGGCGACCGGTATTACTGCGTGACGGATTTAGATATCTACGGTTTATAATGCGTGTGTATGTATGTATACACACACTGCAGGATCCAGGTACGCAGCCAAATCAGAGAAATTGGTGACGAGCTTCAGGAGGAGTGGAAAAGAAGGTGGGAGTCCCAGGCGGCAAAGCCGCGCCGGCACGCACCCACATGGAAAGAAGGCTGGTCG
>JALRMI010000643.1:0-11962 GCA_026120165.1 Leptosphaerulina australis
ATTTGACTCTGATTTGACTCTGATTTTTGCTGGCTCGATCTGATTTGACTCTGATTTTGGGTGCTTGATTTGAATAATTCAGGAATCAAAACCTATGCTTGCGATGAGAGCAAAGCCCCGTTTCCTTGACGTATTATGTACGTGTGGTGAACTTTTCATACTATAGACCAACGTTCTAAGCGTTCAGCTGCGTAATTGTGGTATGCGGTTACTATGTAAAGGTAACTGTTTCGCATGAGCGGCGTTCGAGGTGAATCGCATGTTCGTTGTGGTCCTAGACAGACTTTGCCGGCCGGGACTGAGGATGACAGACAACCATCAAGAATGCACCTGGCATTAACAATCTTGATTTCTATGAAAACTGGGGACCTTGAGATTGGTGAAAATGTAATCGGTCAGTGCTCACAGAAGTTGTATGAATGCGCTCGCCACTCCTTTTCTGAATACTTGTTGTTTACACTTCTCTCTTCCATAAGTTTCAGTCGATGCTCTTTCGCCTCCTCCGCTCCCACTAGAAACGTGCTTTTGGGCAGATATTCTCGGATCATTGCCATTATCTCTTCTGGTAGCGTGGCATTGACTGAAGATGGTGGCAGCTGGACGCCGTTCTCTTGAAGCACACCTACAAGCTCAGGTGGTACCTTTAATTGTGTTCTCTCGTCTGGATTTGGTGTCGAATTAAGTACAGACTCTGCCCACCACGACATCTGTTGCGGTGGAACATTGGCGGTTGAAATAATGCGTTTATGCGGGTCCACAAGCCACAGCGCGATAAATCGACGATAGCCTGGCTTCATTGGGTCAGCCAGCTCAAAAGCTGAGACTCTATGCTGACTGTGATGAATAAGTCAGCTACAGTTATTGAATAAGTTTTGCGTGACTCACAAAACATTGGGAAACGCGAGTATACGCTTCTCCTTAGTTTCTACGCTGCCGTAATTCTGTAAGCAAGCGCCCCCACTACCAGCGCCAAATTTTGTAGCATATATCGATTCCATCCAATGGTAACCGTCTTGCCCGACACTGTAGCCTGAATCTTGATCGTTGAGATATGCAGAAGTCTGCATCCGGAATGATAGGCTACTGGTAGTTGTATTTTTGTTGTCGACGTAATATAGAGCTGTGGCACATATGTGCTCGTTCATCTGTCCTTCAACGTGCCAACCCCCTTGAGGAAAGTGTGGCTTCTCGGGCGTGAGCTCAATAGATGCCATCTTGACAATAACTTGGAGGCCGGATTCGCGAAACTTACTGAACAAGCGTTTGTCAGTTGTTGGTTCATACTCAACATCCTCAAAGTGAGGATCTGGCAGTACTGGCTTGCGTAGCACCTTCCACTTGTACTCGGTACGTATGGCGTTACCTTCATCTTCGTCCTCCCAGTAACTTTCATCCCAACCTTCATCCTCCAGGTCTTCTTCATCAACTTCGAAGCCTGAACAGTCTTTGGGGTCAGACGGATCCCAGTTTAAGGGGTTGTTGTCACTGTTTCGGGAGTCAGCTTTGGCTCTTAACAGTAGAAGAGTTTAGGATTACTTGCTCTGGATCAATCGGTACGCCAAATCTTCCTGCCGTTCGTCCAGGGCCATCTCGTTTCTTGTAACCAACAGCTAGAGTGAGACATTGATCCCACATTGGCAAAGATGTTGTTATCAATTTCTCTATCGTCCGATAGATCTCCGGGTGTTTTGTTGGATGCAAGTTATTAATGTAACTTGTAAAACGTACAGAACCGTCATTCTGGAACGCAACATTAGAGGGTAGCCACTGGTAGTTGACAGACCAGAAGTTTGGCGGGATTCCCCCTCCAGTATTATATCTACCCTGGGCCCATCCTGTTGAGTCCCACTCATTTTCACCAGGAATCACATCTCCTTTTCCAGACCATTTTTCAATAGCATTTCTAACACCTACCACCTCTTCTTTGAAGACTTTGCTGCGCCGATATACCAGTGGATACATGGAAGGGTGTACAAGGTTCTGGACCTGCTCATTTGATTTTGGGTGCCAGTCCGGAGAATCACCTTGCTCAATCTTCAATGTCTCGAATGCACTAAGCAAAGCTTTATGTAGATCATCAGATACAAGAGTGTCAGACTTGGCAACGGCCGCATCGGCATCCAGAGTTGGGACGATACCAGTCTTCCTAAAATACTTGGCTTTACTGCGAAGCTCCTGAATGCACTGCTCATCATTAGCAACTTTTCGGTTTCAAATGGCCGCAACCTACACAATCAAAAGCACTTTCTGACATAATTCTCTCAGGTATCTTGATCCAATCGTCCACGTTATCAGGAATCAAGTTAACGTGATCGTCCGCCTGCCAATGCTGTCGCTTCGCGCTAGTAGCCAGGTCCCACCAGTGATTGTTAGGAATTGCAAGAGCTTCTATGCGCCACTTTTCAACAATTCTCTCATCGAAAATCTTGATGTGCCAGTCCAACTTATCTGTTAAAGTTTCCATGACGCTCATCATTGCGACTTCTCGAACTGGCAAGGGCGCAGATTCGGCGCCCCAACAGCCCCCGTGAGCACCGATGGGGAAGAACCCATACCTGTTCTGTTCATTTTCACGGAGTGGGAGGCCAAGTCCTGGATAGCGAGTTATGCGTGCCGACATGCTTGAGGCCGATGTGACACGTTGTAGATTGATCTAGAGAATCTTAGCCATTGTGTGCAGGTGTACACTCTTTAAATCTACTTCGTATAGTGGGTATTGCAGCCTGTGTATTGGAAAAGGTGTTGCTGCCTTAGAGCAGGATTGATCACACCGGGTAGTTAATTAGCGTCAGGCAACCATCAGGCATCTTTGTAGCAAAATCACTACGTTCAAAAAGTGGGGTAAATGAATATAAATGTTAAAACGAGTACTCCTCTGATAGTATGACTACCATTGGAATACCAGGTTAGCGGAGGAACAAGGTGTGCAGTGGTTGCAACGTATTGATTGGTTGACTATATAAAGCATACAAGTCAGTGAGTTGAAGTCTCTGTAAGAGACTTCAACACGTTTGCCGAGTCGCGCCCGTGCTCAACGCACGAGCCTTCCTTTCATTATCCTGGACTGAACCCATATTGTGAGTATATCCGGTCAAGAAAGTGAGAGATCGGCACGTGATCTCTTTGATGGAAGGCACGTGGCGATCTCTCTTCGTGGCCGCATTGGGCATAGCGCGGTCCGATGCAAGCGATGCATAAGTAGATAGCCACAACCAACATCAATAGAACGAACCTCATGAACTGATTAACCTACACCGGTATACTAGCTAGCACAACCAAACGTTGATGCTAGCCCGTACCACGTGGGAGCAGTGACAGAGAACCATTATCATTCCTCTCCCGGATACACGATTGTGATCGTGATTCTTGCATAAGTCGATACACGGTTGTGACCGTGATCGCTGCCCTCTCTTCCTTCCCACCTTCCTCCATCAAGGTGCAGGTCACATTACCTCCCGGACCTATCCAAGTAGGACCCGAGACGGTATACCGACACATATATTCTTAACAATAAATGTATTAAAGTATACGGCTGTGGCCGTATATTTTTGGTAAATTAACCAGAAACACTACATTTGAAAAACCACACTCATACAAAAGTAATACCTTTGGGTATTTTACCCCCTGTTTCCGTGTAAATGAATGTGTATTCGTTCATCAGGTCTAATTTTGATGTTCTTGTTTCTTGGCACTCAACGGGTACTCTCCCACGCCCTGAGCATCAACACCAGACAGAAACAGAAAGACAGAAACAGAGGTCAGAATCGCGCGATTCAGCCAAAGTTCAACCGCGCGAAGATGAATCTAGTCATGCGCACGGTAGGTGTTAAGTGTGGTGGAAGCAATCGGTGGGTGGAGAGATGCTACCTGTGCTGGTAGGCAGGTACGCTAGTCCATAGAGTCAAAATGTCATACGAGCAAGAGATAAAGTTATTTTCCGGTTTTCCATGATTGTTTTACCCCCTCGAAGCGCAGCGAATTTCACCCCACTTTTTGACCGTAGTGAAATGGGCTAAGACCACATCACATTGTTGCTCTGCAGACGCAAATGATGATTTCGACTACTTTGAATATATGTGACGTTTTTACACGCATAGCAGCTCACAGGAACAAGATACCTGTGTGATGTAGATACCCTTAATAGATTGGTACGCTTGGTCGCAGTCCACAATACCCATGAATCACGGGTCTTCCCTTGAAATGCCAAACACGACGGAATACTACAGGATCGCGAAGGCAGATTTCTTTCCGAATAGCAGAATAGCATAACCTAAGCTGAAACATTTGAAGTAAAAGTATATATAATTCATGAATGATGGTACAGGTTTTATTTGTCTAAAGCGTATAGGTAGAGGTTGCAGCTGAAGCTGCCCCACTTGCTGTTCCAACTTAGCTAGTCATCTGTTCCACGTCACCCTCTCAGCTTTGCAACGTGATCGCGCGTCAACATAACATCCATTCTCGCAAACAATTGACAGATAGACTTACAAACCGAAACGCGTCAAAGCCTATGCAGCGTAGGTAGTCCTTGGATTCGTGTCTAAACGAATGCAACTTTACCGTGCGCAGCTTGGAGCACAAGAACTGCGTCAGCATTGTATCAACCATCAGGATATCCAGTACGTTGCCCGCACACAAGAAGCCTTGATCTTCTTCGAAACTCGTAGGATTTCTTTGAGAAAAGCATTCTTCATTTGATAGCCCTCACAGGAACGAGGGCACCGCCAGCACTGCACAGCCTTTAGCAGCAACACAACCAAACAATGGCCACCCGCACTTTTCCAGCAATAACAGGTAGATGCCTTTGTTCTTCGGTTCGGTACCGCCTCCTCACATCACCGCTCTTCTGTTATGCTTGCCATTGTACGGATTGCCAAAAGTCTACTGGTAGCGCCTTCATCTTGCACGCCATCATCGAGACCTACAACATCAGTGTCATCTCGGACAAAAAGCCCTCGCTGAAGCTTTTAACGCCGAATTCTTCAAAGCCACAGGAAGTCAGGAGACGTACTCTTTGTCCTCAATGTGGAACAATCTTGTGGGGAAACGACAATCCTTGGGGTTATGCAGTCTCAGATGTAAGAATCGGTACATTAGATTTCCCGGGAATCATGGAGCCAGATGTGCATTCCTTTGTGGGGAATAAATTGGGATGGATTATTTTACCCAAGGATGCGAGGACGTCACAAACGCATTACGATCATAACGAGATGTGGCCAAAAAGTAGCCTGAAAAGACTGGAGGTATGCTTGGATCGGTTTGAAACTGCAAAGAAGTCCATTACACCGCAGGAGAGAAAGGCTGAAGAGCAGAGGGTGACCGGGCTGATAAACGATAAAGACGAGAGCCCAGGGGACGGAGATGGGGACAAGACACCAACTGCGACAGGAGACAGTGAAGATGATGAAGATGATGAGGCGTTTGATCAGAGGTTCCGCGAAACGGAAAGGGCATTACAAGAGCGATTGGCAAAATTGAGCATGAAGCTGGAAGGCGAGAAATAGCCGGTTTCGAGCGCAACAAGAACGCAGTGTGTCCATCTTGCGACATTCTTCTACAAGCCAGCTGATTAATCGGTCAATTGAATGTTGTGTGGGTCAGATGTTGTAATAGTAACACTACCTTTTTGCCAAAGAATCAATGTAAGCTATAACCTTGCCTACTGTCATGCAGTCAATGCGCGACGCGGTAACCCACCTCAGCTCCCATAGCCCTTATATTGTCATTTAGTGTACCTGCAGTATGTCAACAAAACACTCGCAAAATGGACGCATTGTAGGTGAGTCAGTAGCTGTCTCAGAAATATGCTATAAGAACAGGCTTAGTACCTTCATTGCCGGAAGCCAAAAAGAGACTCATAGCTCGGCTTCTTGTCAAAATTGAATTCATGACTAGCGTTTCTCCGTCATTCTAGCCTCCTCCACATTAATGACCAATCTCTCAGAGACGAGAAGAACAACGTGAGTTCAACTCGAGGCGCAGCAAAGTGTTTCATACTGGAAATTGAAAGGCAGCTAGTATACAAATTATGTCGCGTTTAGTGTCTTCTTGGAACAGCTTTAAGATCCTCGGATCCCAGCTTTTGATTTGCATGCTTTCTGCACATCAGTCCAACTCTACCTTGTCTTCCAACAACGTCTAGCTTCATTTAGCGTCCTTGACCGCTGTCAATTTCTCATTATAAATGTCAGGTTTGCAATCACTACTCGGTTGTCATAGCTTTTTCGCGCCCACTTCACAATTTCATTGTTTATCACGCTTTATCCCACATAAAGAGTAGCAATAGTAGTATTCTATTAATGTTCCTACTTGAAGAGGTTAGAGTACTGGTGCACAATTATGAATATCTGCGAAACTTCGATTTTTTGATTTGCAAGAACTGTGTGAACTACGTCCTGAATAGAATGGTAAGTATCCTGACAGATGGTTTACGTGTGCACTCTATTGAGGGCTTGTATCTATAGAGAGCGATCGAAGGAAACGTGTTTTGGGTATGGGTGAAATGGTGCTGTAAATTACTTGTTTATCAGGTGCCATGTTCTCTCGGTTGATGGACAGACGACACGAATGCACCTTTTGGAACGCATCCGCGTCCGATGAGTCGACAGCTCAATCGAACTTTAGTCTATCGTCTTGGTTATAACGTCTCAAGATACACATACCAACCATACTGTAAAAGTCCTGATCGACCAGTGATATTTCCAGAAGCTGTGAAGAAGAGGCAGTTGCATAGAACATCCACAGTGATTTCTGTCACGCATTGCTCATGTCTCCACTCGATGCTATACATGCTAACCAGCGGACGCATTGATGGCAGGCAGATGTTAATGCAAGACAACTGCAAGGATAGCCTATGAATGCTTGAATCAAACGAGCGGTACGAGTCGATCCAGAGAGTCTGACATTTCCAGCACAGACATGTTCATAGATGTCCAGGTTACGAACTTGCGCGCTCGGGTTTAAAGCAACTATACAAACCAAAGGATACTGTTAAGATTAATTGGTGACATGTGCAGTAGAAGCTGGGTAATAGAAGTGAAGCGATGTATTGTGTTGTCTGAGAACAGGTGCCACGAGTTGTGATATTCATGTTTATATACCAAGAGGTCCAAGCTTCCGCACAGGCACACTTTCACCTGTCACTCGACTGCTCCCTCCCCTCCTGACATCACCAAGTCACTAACGAACTGTTCTAATGGATGGTTATTTTCCTCGATAGATAAAAAGATTTTCGCCAATATGCTGAGTGGGGCGTTTAGTGAATTTTCTGTTTATGTGCCTGTTCCTGTTCTGGCAAAACCAGAGATTTTGTTAAGAAACTAGGGCCATTAGCCGTAGTATTGCTACCTAATGGATGGCTCTGCTGACGCCAAAAATGGTTGTAGAATGTATCGATGGCGAACTATGCGCAGCTCGGCTAATATATAGCGGCGCAGGTCATGTGACTTAACGCCCTCACGACAGGTGAGCGGAATATTCCCAACAGATTTATCGATAATCAAACGACGAGGGTTACACCAGTGTCCAGAGTGAATTGTGCTGGCTTTTTGACTTGTGATGATACAAGTATTTGGGGCATGCTCACTGCTTTCATGCTTGTAGTTCTGCTCTGAGGCTTACAGACGAACTTGCTGAACCATCATTGTATCGACTGGGCAAAAGATGAGGGACATTGTTGTATCAGCTGGACATACTGAGAAAGGTGTTTCGAGCGGAGAGGAAGGTTGACGTGAGCCCTGCAATATTGTGCATGTTATGATTGTTACTTCATAGAGTCAATATCAGAACCCGAGCCCAGTTACATCCCATCATTAAGCCATCCCAAGCCATTGTATGTGCCAATGCATTCCAATGCCCAGTCCCAAAACCTGAAGAAGCCAAGTCTATCGCAACTAAGATGCAAATGCTCTGAAAGCCAAATGCTCTAAAAGAGAAAGTCTACGCCAGCAGATTTGTGCCCATGAAAACGAAGTGTCCGTAAGCAGTGCCAGCCGGGGGATCACTACCAATGTGAAGGACAACGAGGTGAGAAGTTATTCATGGTCTAAACGATGATCAACTTCTCGACCTCATCCCCGTTCCGCCCCTCCATCCTGCTCCACGCCGTATACGTCAGTGCGCCACACACGGCCCACATCACCGGGACTGAGGCTTCAATAGCGTCTAATAATTTTTAGCGAGCGATCACGACAAGCATCCATACACCTAGATAATGCAGGTTCTTGCTGATAGGAATACGTACTGGGCTTCTCAACCTGCCCAGCCATCTCAACTATGCGTGAAGCACGGCTTGCACTTGAGGAGTTGTAGCGGACGAATGCGCGAGGGGCGCGAACAGCGATGCGGGAGAACATTTTGGTGTGTGAAGAAATGTTGTTGTGAGGTTGTAGGAGAGTGAGAGCACCAGGGGCGACTCGATTATGTATTGTTCTGCAAGGTGGCGTGAAACTCTGAATAATGCTGATGCTGATTCTTGTGCTTTCCTAGTACGTGACGTGTACAACGAACAATCAAGCCGATGTTGAGCGAATGGTGCAGACAATTGTCAATGTGCAAAGTGAGTGTAATTGATAAATCGACTGAGTGAATGTGGGGAAGCGAAAGGACACGGATATATAGTGGGTCGAAGCCTTAGAGACGTAACGAAAGGGGGCGAAGGAAGGCGGGAAGAACAAATTTGTTAGCGCCAGGAGCGGTGAGTGGTCCACGCTTTTCCAGATAGGGAAAGGTGGCCTGGTATGGAAGACATGCACCAAGTACCCCGGATTGATGGGGACTCAACAATATCAGAGTTTACATCCATATCTGCAGTGCCTTTCTACAGCCGTATCGTGGTACTTTGAGCCCTACGTTGGAAGTAAAAAATAGCATAACGAATGTATAAATAGATGTTACGCAGAGCTGAGTGCTTTGAGGCTCTGCGCAGTTCCCGCCTTGCATCTCGGCTCGAGCTTAGTGATCGGCGCGGCTTCGGCCATCCAGACCTGTGTATGCATCTACACGGCGTCCAATGCCGGATCGCTGCGAGTATTGGACGTGCGTGGTCAAAGACTCACCTGCAGCTGCCCACCTACTGATTGTCAGGCTGCGTGTTGGAGCCATCTGAAAACAACAAAGTTAATTGTAGCTGATCCCGTATATCATCCTCAGGATGATTATACTTCTATGGGTAGGGGTGGACACGAATACAAACCCGTAAGATTTTGCACTACTCGTATTCGCATTCGTAGGGTTGAGAAAGCTACGAATATTCGTAATTTTTCTGCCAAGCTGATCTGCCTGCACGACCCCAGGGTTCTCAAAGGATTTGATTATCATTTCCTTAACGATGGCAGCGACGGAGGTAAAAGATTGGTCGTTTCCTTGATGGAATATGTATAGAGACGAATACCCCCAGATGGCAGCGGCTGCAAGACACTACATAGCACAGCCAGCTAAGCACTATTGATGACTAGGCATGAGTAACGAGCCTGTGTTAAGCTAATGTTGATGTAGCTTGGACGCAAGCAGAAAATGTTGAAATGTTTATGCTTCATAGTCCAATTCTGGCTGACAACTATCAACTTCAAATAGCATTCTCAATAATTTCATTAGGCAACTAGGCATTCCTACTGACCAACAGGCGTTCGAATATCATCAACATCGTTTAGTGAAAATTATGTAGCTTGCAAATCCAACGGCCATTTCCCTGACACACGTGGCTGCAATACCCTGAGCCACTCTGTTCCCGTCATGTCTATCTTACAGGTGAGTACCACTCGAGTATTCCAAACAAACAAATGATCCTCTCAAAACCAACCTGTGGCTTCAATCGGCAGTGAGTAGAATGCCTTCCCCTCAAACCCTTGTTCACCCCTCTGTACCTTTTTGGGCCAGGCCAGCGTTTGGTTTCCGGTTTCTTATGACTGGCCACCCTTCTTCCTTTGCTTCACTCGCGACCCAATCGTATCTGGTTTCTCTGCCTTGGTGGTCTGCACAGGCGTACTCGGCGCATCCGCGTCCTTAATCCCCTTCCCGACTCGATTAGTACCCGAAACACCGTTTGTACTCAAGCTCTTCACATCCACCTGTCGCTCTTCCGTCTCCTCCTCGCTCGGCTCATATTCGCTGCGATCATCATCCGCGTCCTTGAATACAATGAAGCGGTACGCGATTCTGCAGATGAAGAACCACCAGAAGAGGTTCACAGCCTGCAGGGATGCAAGCAGGGCGAATGTGATATACTGCGATATCCAGCACTTGTACTGCTGCGTGTCCCAATTCAGTTCGAAGGGCCCTACGGTGCGGAACTCAGTGAGAATGGAGTACAGGATCTTGAGGTTGATGAAATGGCGGAGGTAACCCCACACGCACATGAAGACAAAGAAGTATGGGCCGACGATGGGGGAGTCAAGGTAGTTTAAGATTTTGCTCGTCTGTGCCTATAGTCAGCATTGGACCTTTCGAGGAGGAAAGGTGAGATAACTTACTGCAAGGAAGAAATCAGACACATCGTGCGTAATGTACACAGCAATGCCCATGTACGTGAAGTGGAAACGATAGCTTAGCCAGATCAGGGATAGAGTGATGATGTGATGCGCAACCAGTTCCTTGAAATCCTTCCTTGGTTTCTCCAGCATAAGAAGCAGCACAATGGCCTGCTGTGCCCAGTAACTTGCTTGCAGAAGATAATACGCTTTGAACACACCTTCGTGCGTGCGATGCGGAAATCCCTCGTACATGCCTGTAGTGTTGAAATACCACACTGGGCTACGGCTCATAACCCACAGACCAAATGGACCGTACAAGCCAAAATATAGTGCAGTATACGCCTGTTCCATGAACCTGCTCTGTTTAGCACGGCCCTTGATACCGCAGGCGATTGCAATTGGGCGAATGAGGCGCTGCATGCAGAACTCCCGCGTGAAGCTCAAGACGATGATGTAGAAGCCGACGAATGCAAAGTCGCGGGCGCCTTTGCCATAATGAGTGGGCGCATTAGGGTCTGAGCGAACGGATGCGGGGATGAGAGGATCAGAGCGTGGTAGCGGGTATGAGAGGAACAGGCATGCTGAGATGGGATTCGATGGACGAGGGTTGACGAAGTATAGCGCAATGATGAAGAGCATGAGAATGAGTGGGAGGAGCCATGTGTGTCGGACGCATGCGCGCTTGAATTTAGAAAAGCTTCGGCGGATGGTACGACGTTTTGAACGGCGTGGCTTGTCTGATCTCTGTACAGTGTTATTATACAGCGTGAAGTCATGGGACGAGCGAACAGATGGTTGAAAGATAATCTTAGGCGCTCTTTAAAGGATTGACTCACCACATCGACAATGGGGCTTCT
Organism: Leptosphaerulina australis; assembly: GCA_026120165.1. Taxonomy (NCBI): domain Eukaryota; kingdom Fungi; phylum Ascomycota; class Dothideomycetes; order Pleosporales; family Didymellaceae; genus Leptosphaerulina; species Leptosphaerulina australis. The sequence continues at coordinate 11,327 of JALRMI010000643.1, forward strand.
CATGCTATCCGCCATGCCATCGAGTTTTCTGCTCGTCGCAAAACTAGGCACATCCACATCGCCAGGCAGATCAGCGCCCAGTCCACTAGACTTTCTTCTCCTGCGGACGACACTTGTGCCAGCGTTTACAGGCACTGCGCCGTTGAGAGGGGGAAAAGGCTCCGTCATCACGCGCAACCGTGGATGGCTATTGCACTAAAATACAACAATGTGCGCAGCAAAGCGTTTGGCGGAAGCTTTTTTTTTCAAGCGCAGAGCATGTAGGTGTATAGTATGTGTATTGTAGACAAATGAATGTCACAAAGAAGTCGAGCTTCCCGTGGTGGTTATGCGCTCGGTGGGATGCGGACTAAAAGTTGCAAGCACAACCCTCCCCTGTACGGTGGGCCAAGAAAGCTCAAGTGGATCCTGCTCCTTTCCCGAGCTCGCCGCAATTTGCGATTCGGCTGCCAAGTTGTTCCGGCGATCCGTCAAGGTACCCAAATAGGGATGTTAGGCCAGCAGCTACAGCCACAAGGAATTAGTCTGTTCGCCGAGCGCACGAGCCACCCCACCAACATCTGCCTTCCAACTTTACACCTACCCTAGCACCATGAATAATGCACCAAATTTATTATTTTTAGTCTCATTTTACTC
>JALRMI010000644.1:0-11913 GCA_026120165.1 Leptosphaerulina australis
CGTGGATATATATTTTGCTCTATGGACTGTGGAAATGAAAGACAAGACTTACCAACATTTTTCCTCCTCGCACTTGAGCATTTAATCTAACAGTTGTACGATTAATGCCTTTATATCCGCATGTCTTCTGCATAGGAATAGCGTTATGCTTTTGAAAGCTGACTTTCTTACGGATGTTGTCAACTTCTTCACGGGAAAGGTGAGCTTGAGTAGACATTTCAGCAATAAAGGCGTGCAAATTGCAACTTGCGCTGGAATCAACGATGCATCTACTGGTGCCTTTGCAACGTTCGGGCTGAGAGTATCGCCCTTATTTGCGCTGAGATGCGTTGCACTACTGCAATAATGAGGGGTCATGCGCTCTATTGTACTTTAGCGTAGGGAGCTGAGTGGGCAGAGAGCTATCCGATTCGCCAAATTCAACGTCATCGCTTCACGCCATCATTGCAACACTGCAACACATTGGACAGTAAGCGATATCTAAAGCAAGCCTCCTCCCATTTACGTATCGTCTGAACCTCACGCTACCTGAAAGTTCATTTCAGCCCACATGATACCCCAGAGAACAAGATCAAGACCTCCGCGCGATAAAAGACAGCTGTGTAGGTGCAGTAAGTGTATAGCCCAAAACCCACAGGGCCGTTGGTACAACCGCTCAACAGTATGGCGACAAGCACACAGTGACGTTCAAACAATACGTGATCGGACTTTTTTAACATGCCGAGACTGTGCAGAGGAGCACCAAGTACCAGCAGACGAGATTGAAGCTCACCGACGTGATGTTCGTAGTCAAAGGCCAACCGACTCGTTTTCAGGGCTAGACACGTGCACCCAGGATGTAGCTGATTTCTCCTCAGTCTTCGATGAACTAGAAAGCGTAGAGGAAGGACTCGATGAAGATGAACTCGCGATCAGGCATATGTTGGAAGACTTCACAGCGGATGAGGACTTGAATGATGAGATTGAAGCTAACAGTAATGATTGGGCTCGGGACCCCGAAGAGAGTAGGTTGAGTCTTCATTGTTTGCTCCGTTCGCTAACTTGCTAGTCCACTTTGATCCCAACGTGCACTTCTTTCTTGAGCTACACAAGTGGCTACAGCAGAGCAAGATTCCGCGAGAGCATTACGACAGTCTTAGAAACCTACTACGAATCAACTTAGGTGTCCACCTTCCTAGCGCTCGAAGTCAAGCTTCGCATCTCCAAGATATCACCAAGATAGTACCACAATTTTTCGACTGCTGCCAGGGCGGATGCATGGCATATACCGGAGCAAATGCTCAAAAACGAGCATGTGATCATTGTGGGGCGCCCCGGTTTCGCGAAGGATTGAAAATTAATCCGTATCAACAGTTCCTCTACATACCTTTAGCGAAACGTCTCGAGATACAGTTCTCGAACAGCGATCGATCCCGCTCGCTCAAGGCATACCGGACAGGGCTACTTGAGTCCTACACTGAGGGCCAATATCGAGACATCTGGGATGGCAGACTCTTTCATGACTATCACAGAGGCAAACTTGGGTTGTTCAAGAATCGAACGGATGTCGGGCTACAGCTATCACTTGACGCTGTCCAGATGGTCAGGAAGAAAACGCACAGTGTAACGCCAGTCATCCTTCTCAACCTTAATCTCCCTCCCGAAGATCGCGTTCACATCAAGAATGTCCTCATTAGTACCCTTATTCCAGGTCCAGTCGAGCCTAAGGACCTTGACAGCTTCTTGTACCCATTGGTGCAGGAGATGCGTGTACTTGGAGACGGAATAGATGGTGTAGTGGATGGCGAGTTTGGTGCGGGAACAGCTGGGCATACCTTTAAGCTTCGAGCGTGGATTACCACGGTTACTGGGGATGGTCCAGCTGCTGCAAAGGCCATGGGATTTAAGAGACCAGGTGCTGCATTATCCCCATGCCGGATGTGCAACATCACAGGCAGAAGAATGCCTGGCAGCAGCATCCATTACGTTCCGCATGACGGTAAATACTCCGGCTTCGATATGCGGACAGATGCTCGTACCGACATCGATCTGGCTATTCAGGCAAACGATGAAGCAACGTACACACAATGCGGAATTACTCGACAGAGCATACTGACCGGCCTTCGATCTATTCACTTCCCACGGAGTTTCCCCATCGATATAATGCATTGTATTCTTTTGAACATCGTACCTTTACTCTTTCGGCTATGGATTGGTAAGGTCAAGGGTGTTGATGAGGATGTGACTCCTGCGTACCGACTGTCAACTCGAATCCTTGAATGTATTGGAGCAGAATTGGAAGACGCTGCATCAACCATACCTACCTCCCTTGGCCACGTCCCTCGACGTATAGAGCGACATTATAATGGGTTCAAGGCTGCAGAATGGAAGGCCTGGTTGACGCTCTATGGAACACCATGTCTTGCGAATCGACTTCCGGATGCACACCTACACAATTTTGTGGTTCTCAGCCAGATATTCATTCTCGCAACAAAATGGAAGTTGTCTGAGCAGGATATAGACCAAATAGGACAACTTTCAACATCTTTTTTGCAATCGTACGAGATGCTGTACTACAGAGGGTTACCAGGTCGGCTTCGACTTTGTACAGTGAACTTTCACTACCTTGTACATCTTAGACAACACATTCTCGACGCTGGCCCAGCTTGCTACTGGTGGCAATTTCCTATGGAAAGGTACTGCGGCATAATCGTACAAATGGCAAGATCAAAGTCTCGCTTGAGCCAGAGTTGGATGAATTCACTCATCATCATGGAGCACCTGAACCATTACAACTTCATCATTCCAACACACGTGCCCAAGGAAAATGATCCACCGCTACCGTACCTGACCACTCCGATTTCGAGACCAGCAAGCGAACGCTCAAGGAGAAATTATCCAAGATGGTTATCAGATATACGCGGGAAGTATGAACGATCTGGTGTTAACTTTGAACCTCCTCTTATAGAATTCTTTTTGAAATGCCAGCTTACTACATCAGTTAGCGTTGGGTGTAATGCGCAAACAAAACGGATCAACGGAAGTGCAAACTATATTGTATGCTATTATGATGAGAAGAGAAAGAGATTGTGTTTTGGAGAAGTGGTGATTTATGCTCTTGTAAACGGCACCGATGCTTGGGCCCACATTGAACACCTGACTCCAACATCATCGACTATCGACTTCAGACAACGTACATGCTCATACTCGAAGCGGACTGGAAGGCTTCTCTGGGCGCCAATAGCGTGTATTCGCGCTGCAGCAGGCATTATCACTCGCAGTGACCGGCATTACTGCGTGACCGACTTGGATATCTACGGTCGATAATTCAGACGTAAGTTTACAAATCTGATTGAAAATCTCATCATATCTGCAGTCTGTTTCAAGCACGATTATATCAAGAGCTTTTGACGCTGGAAGCTGCGCCGGGTCTTAGTTGCCGAAGATACTCAGTCTTTCCAGCGAATTCATCATTACAAAAAGATACATGAGGCTCCCACTGATAGTACCAAACAGTTTAAACATAATCAGAGAAGACTTACCGATGCTTCATACCCCCCAACGCTGATATCTGCAATTAAATGAGACAACACCCCATACAGTGATCAAGAAGTGGTAGACAGACGGTTTGTATTACATTAAATTCAGGCATCTCAGCACTTACTGACTTGGAGGCAGTCGTATATGAACGGTTAAACGGCAACTACAGCAATTTACCGCGTGCATTCTATGTGGAACAACAGAGATCGGCGTATTGATTGCTGTATGAAATGGCTACCTTAACAGAGGAAACGAGCGCCAGTTCAAGAATCGGAAATGGTAGGAAAGGAATCGAAACATGTCTCTTAACACGATGGAGGCAGGTGTATTGACAGAATAAAAACGAGTAACGTATGGGCAACAAATTAGCACCGACAAGACTCAGATGTAGGTCCATACTGTACCACCATATCCAAGCTATCAGACAGTGAAAATCCTCGCCACTTGATGATGAAAATCCCCGTGAACTGATGATGAAAATCCCCGTCAACTGATGATGAAAATCCTCGCCAATTGCGAGGAGTCCTTATGCAGCCCATTTTGGCAGCTATTTTCCCAGCCCACGGCGACTGAAATAGTACCCCGCTAGTATGGGCAGACTCCGAGTAAATCCACGCCGCTCGGAAACTAAAATCCACGCCAGCCACTGACCGTAGGGGCAGTACCGCCCTGTAGGCGTAAATGTTGCCTGGGTGCCCCTGCGTGGAGAGAGCTCTCATTCTGGCCCTCGATTTGCAGCCCATGGGCTTACAACTCGCAAACGACTTGATATTACGCGTTCTCTACTACTTGGTGTACATTCTAAGACTATTTCACAGGAGGTGGATTGTTGCAGGACTGCTGTAGACAACGTTGCACGCAACCTGCGAGTATATGGCTGCGTCCGGAAGCCTGTTGGCAAGCTTGGAGGTCGACGTAAGATAACTGATGAGGACGAGGAGGCTCTATTCGAGCAGCTGGTACGTAGCGGTTGGATGTATCAGGACGAGATAGTATACTGGCTGAATGTTGAACGCGACGTCGTTGTCAATCGCTCAACTGTCGCCAGGCTCCTCAAGAAGAATAACTGGACACGTCGCACGCTCCGTCCTTTCTCTATCAACCAAAATGAGGAGCTTCGGGAGGGCTATCGTTGCGATATGCGTCAGTTTACGTGCGAAGACCTGACGAGTCAATATTCAATGAAAAGACTGGTTGGCGAAATAAAGCCTATGGCCCAGTAGGTCATCCGGCGCGCTATGCGCAAGACATAAGAAGCGGGAAGACGTGGGCAATCCTGCCGGCTTATACAGTCAATGGATACTTGCCTTGCACGGGTGTAAAGGAGGGCTACTTCAACCGCGAGGACTTCCTTTACTGGATCGAACACTCTCTGGTTCCAACCCTGAGGCTAGCTTATGGAGACAGACCTATAGTTATCGTCCTTGATAATGTTTCTATTCATACAAACGATGAGGTCGCTGCTCTGCTTAACCGCGAGGGCTACTTGGTGCGATATCTGCCACCATACTCGCCAGACTATAATCCGATCGAGCTCACCTTTGCGGTACTGCAGGCTTGGATTCGGCGTAATTGGTATTATTCAAGAGAGCGCTTCGAGCGCAACGACTTTGGAGGGTTTCTCCGGGCGGCAATTCAAGAAAGCACATGCGATAGATTTGCTAGGAAGCACTTCCAGCACACGGCAGGTGGCTTGTACATAAGCCATGAGGGCCTAGATGCTGCAAGGGATGAGCTGAGTGATCCCCGGTGTCGGTTCGACTGGTAACTTGCCTCCATATGGCAGGGAGCAAGATCAAAGGTGAGAGCACTAAAGGCAACAAATGGCAACTAACTTGATTTTTATAAATCTGTTACAATCTCAACTATATTTTATAACCTCACTTTTTTGCATGTGGAAATATCCTTATGTTGCGATGTAATGGGCTATCATTAGCAGGTTTACAAAAAATGTTCATTACGTCGGTAAAACGGGTTGGGGGGCGATCACGAGGATTTTGCCAAGCCGTTCGCCGAATTTTGCACACGACAGATCGACTTATGCGGGGATCACGATCACAATCGTGTATCCAAAAGAATGATGATAATGATACTCTGTCACTGCTCTCACGTGGTACGGGCTAGCATCAACGTTCAGTTGTGCTAGCTAGTATACCGGTGTAGGTTAATCAGTTCTTGAGTGTTGTTCGATTGATGTTGGTTGTGGCTATCTACTTATGCATAGCGTGCATCGCTTGCCTCGAACCGCGCTATGCCCGATGCGGCCACGAAGTGACCTGTCGTTTCGTACTGTTATCACAGCACGACCTGCAGTAGTCTCCGGTGAGAGACGCCACGTATCTTCCATCGAAGAGAGCACGCGTTGATCTCTCCGTTTCTTGTCCGGATACACTCACATTTCATCATTGGTTCCAACATAAATAAAAATAGCAACAATTCAAGAACCAACAACTTTAGTCGTTATCACCCGTACGATCGTACATAGCCCTTCCAACAAATACACTATAGTCATAAATCTTAGCGCAGTAGATATCAGACTTTGTCACTTTGATGCGATTGCTTCAACCACTTTGACACACATCAAAGCTTGTCACAATGACAAACCCCAGCAAGATGATAACACCATGCTGAAATCATATTGAGGTACCATCCAAGTGCGGTATGGTAGGCAGTCCTAGTACGCTGCCTAGATTAGCATTGGGCAGTCCTTGCTACTGCTTCTTCAACAGCATTTCTCCAATCCACGCAGATAAGGTAAGGATATTCAATGAGACAAACACTGTGGATTTTTCCAGGAAGCGGTTAGTTATGAAGTTGTCTTAAAAGAGCACAAACTTACACGGCGAGTCCTACAGCGCATCCCACCCACAGACCCTCTACTTTCCATTGCATTCCAAAGGCAAGACCAAGGGAAATTGGAAGTGCGACAGCATAGTATGAAAATATGTTCGTTGGTCCACCGATTACCTGTTTGCCAATGCCGCGTAAAAGACCGTTGGCGGCGATGCCGAAGCCGTCGAGAAAAGTTACGAATCCAAGAAGCGGTAAAGCGGAGGCGACCAGCAACGCCACGTCCGTATCCGTAGTAAATATTTGTGGAATACTAAACCTTAGCGCTACATAGGCCAGAAAGTTTAGCAGTGAGTACGCGCTCGACATGATAACACCCTGCCATTGCTCACTTTAGTTATATACCACAATGTATGGGAGGATGTGTGTAGTACTGACCACTTTCGCTGCTCTTTTTGCATCATCGACGTGACCAGCGCCAATCAGAGTTGCTACCCGGGTGGATGCAGCGACTGCCAGAGATAATGGTATCTGACTGGAAAGAGTAGCAAGGGTGGCGAAGATACTCTGAGCGGCAAGGTAATCCACCCCAAACCGTGAAGAGACAACTGTCATGATCTCGAAACATAACATTTCAGCTTCAACCATGATCATGCCTGGTATTGCCAATCGCAACATGGAACCAATGTTATGGACCATCCGTTTGCTGAAACCTTCCCAGCACTCGTTGTTTCCGAAGATTTTAACGTAGACGACTAAGAGCATGGGGAGCAAAGTCCTTGTAATGGCAACTGATATCGGGGCTCCTGCAAACCCAAAGTCGAATTTCCAAACGAGAAGCCACAAAAGGGTAGCATGAATAGGCGCGCCGATGAGGAGAATATATGTTGTCACCCTAAACAGTCCTTGGGCTTGTAAATATCGCCTGCCAGCCTCGAAAGATCCGAATCCTGGGATTGCAAATATTAAGATCTTTAGATATTGACTGGATAGAACGGCTATCTCCGCATCAGGAAGGAGTTGCAGAAAGATTTGCTTAGAAAAGGCCCACAGCACAGCTATTGGAACGCACAAGACCATAAGAATCAGCACCATCCGTTGGCAATAAATTCCAACGAGCTTTTTCTGCCCTGATCCGTATGCTTGAGAGCACAATGTATCTAGGGCAGTGGCCAAGCCTTGAAATGGCGCAAAGCAAGTGATCATAGCTGACATATTGGCTACTGTCAATCGAGTTAGTGCGTCAAAGTAGGATCGAGAAAAAGTGCTGTCGACTCACAGGAAACAGCACCCAATTCAACTTTACCAAGTCTTCCTGCAACAACAACGCTGGCTACATCGATCGAGTACTGGAGCAAGAAGGTTACGACTAATGGAGCGGCATAGGCCACGCCGATTTTGATCTCCTCTTTCCATGTAGCAGTCTTGATGACATCGGACGATGTGAATTCTCTTCCCAGTGTTACTTTGCCGGATTGTTCAGGCTCGAAGCCCCCTGGTGTAATATCGGAACGGGAAACATGGTTTCCTAGCAGTGGAGAGGTTTCCGTCGACCACTCCTGGGCAACAAATTCGTCCCTATTGCCCTCAGTCATCTTAGAAGGAGTATGGAAAAATAGTAGGACAATATCAGCGGTCGAATTTGAGAGTGCAATAGGTACCATGCAATACAAAATATGCAAAATTGATAGAAGACAGAATTGTCTTTGTAAATAGCACATATGACTGTAGACCTAATGGCTGGACTAAAATACAGATACAAAATTAGCCATTTGATCATCCAAATCCGATCAATTGTACAGTTCCAACGCTTCTGGCTAGGATTTCAGCCATAATATGATTTCGGATGGAGATCTTACAAATCCGGAGCAAGCTAGGCGGGATGGTGTCGACTATGCGAATGATTGTAAAATCGGGCAGTCCGTTAGCTACTGTGGCGTATCTCTAGCGTAGAATTTTTATAAAGTAAACGAAAAAGGAAAGGAGAGGTGGGTCACATTTCCTGACGTTTTATTGGTTTCTCTTGAGTCGGAGAAGCTCGGACAGAATTGTTCTGGTCACAGCCAATTGAATGCAGGTCAGACACGTATACCGTATGATTCAATCACTGCAGATCTTGCACACCGTTCCACAACATGTGGCTTTTTTCCGGCCGGGATCAATATCATAACTGTCTTGTGATAACTGTAGCGTTTCAAAAAGTAAACAATTTTTCTCAACCTTGGTGTCGGTATACCCGTCCTTGAAATAGGACAGTGTTTTGGACATTGTTAATCGGCTACCCGTGGGTGTCGCGGAACAGTATTCCACGGTGCCGCAAAGGCACGGGTTGAGATAAGAGTGTGAAGGTTGCATTGATTAAAGAGAATAGAATGTGTTGTACCGCTAATCACCTACGTACTGTAAATCCGCCCTGCATAGTCGACGAGGATCTTCTCACACTTAACCCTGTACCACCCGGTTGGGCGTCTGGTTCGACAAGAAGCTAACTTTCAAATGACATGTCGCAACCCGCGTGGCAAAAGCGATGAAAAGTTGCCCACCACATAGGAAGTCTCGCCAGAACCACATATGGCCCACCTGCTAATTCACTATGCAAAGCCACAATTACATGCGTACTACCATCCCTCCTCTATGAGACAGAGTGCTGGTACGGCGGACGGACGAGGCCTCACCAAACCTTTCGCAGCAACTTAAGCCACGAAGTGAATGCCCGAGTAGGGTGGCACATCACTGCTATTGACAAAGCTCTGATAATGGCCGCGCGAGGCATATTGCCAATTTCGAAACTACCCCAATCGCAACACTCTACAGAGACACAGGACTCCCCTTAGCTCTCATTGCACTGGAAGAGGCCATAATGAGATTCGCCGCGCACTTACGTATCATCGATGTGGAATATCCTTTGGCTCAGCGCACAGAAATCCCAGTGATCTGAAAGGGAAGGGGTGCTGGAAACCAAAAGAGGTCCCGAACTAAAGTACAAAGGCTGAATACTTCCCTACCGGATGATGCCAGAACCACTCTTGTTAAGCCACATTACACGCCGGGTTGCAGAAGCGACCCAACGAGAGGACACCCCAAGAATACCGCCGCTAATTTGTTCAAGAAATGATGGGCTCAGCTTCCACCCACAGACGTGATCATCTTTTCAGATGGGTCCGAACAGTTCATGGAAGGCATAAAGAGAGTCTCTTACGGGTTTACATTCTACCCGAATGGAACAAAACTACATGACGGACAGGGCTCGCTACATGCCGACTCCCACATCTTCAATGCAGAAGCAATAGGCGCATGGCAAGGCCTACAACAGACCCTCAGACACCCAAAAATACGACAAAGACGAATCCACGTGTGCATTGACAGAACTTCAGTCATCTGGTGCCTATGAGGCACCGCACCACAATCGTCACAGTGGGTCATTCTAGCATGCCATGGAGCCATAGAAGTCTACGATATCAGAGTAAAATAGGCCCCAGGTCACACTGGAATAACTGGCAATGAAGGAGCCGACAGACTTGCGAATAGAGAAGCACACAACCCGTCGACCCCAGAAAGGGCTGTGCAATATCCCACGGTCTCAGGCATTCGTAAAGGCTGTATGAATTTGTACAGATGACAAGTGGAGTTGATGTGATGTTCAGCTGATCAGTCATCATTCGGAGTGTGGCTTTAATGCCATTGCCTAGGTCAGAGCCGCTGATCATGCCGTACATCTCTGATGCAAAAACACCGCGGGTAATCCGCTTGCACTCGGTGGAGCTACAAAGGATCATGTTGCCTTGTATCTCAAATGAATCCTGATCCAACCTTTCGTTCACAAGCAGTATTACATATTCTAGATGCGAGCTGAGGTCGCGGTTATTGGCGAATGATCCATCTGTGAAGACCATCAATTTTGCTGATGATATGTTTACCTGGACGAAACAGAGTTCTCTTTGAGGGTTTTCTGTTTGCCATTTGATCCTACTGTTGAGTCGATCGTAATCCTCGTCTTCCGGGTCCTGTGCTTGAGATACCACTGATAGCCGTGTCAACTGTCAGATGTGTGACAGGGAAGGCATGAAGAAAGCAGCAGGTGGTTGTATCGAGTGAGCTACAGAGATACCGTTTGATCGTTTGTTTGACTCTACTCGGTTTCAGCCGTAATTCCTGCAGCTATGCCCGGAAGCAAAGAGTTGGCGGACAGCCGACGCTTTGCCGAGAATATATTGGCATCGCCCCACTTCACTATACTAGTGGTATGGCCAGCTGTCCCCTCGCCTTTGCGTGGTCTGGATTCCATTTACGGTCATGCACATTTCGCCTCAAGAAGTGACGTGTTTTTCTGTATTTTTATTCCTCAAATTGTTATTCCTGCGTGTATGTCGTACTCAAAGCCTTGTAAGTGTAACGATGTTTCAGGGCTCGTAGAGGCGCGTTGCCTCGTGTGTTGCGACTGTACTACCTTGAGTCTCCCCCTAATGTTCAGCTATCCTTTCTGCTGGCTTGCCCCTATGCCCTCAAGGCTTAGGGTATGTTCTCTGAGTTTCGATGTTCTTTTGTGTTGTGATATGACCTGCCGCCCAACGCAGCGTCAGCAGCATTTCGTCATGATATGGCTCTACGAGAGCAATATTCCGCTTCGGCGTGCCTTCAAGTCTACTGAGCATGAGAGCTCTAGCGCGAATCTCCCGTAGCGCGGTTGGGGGTATCTAAGATTTTGTGACCCCAACGTACCTTGTTTTGAAAGAATATCAACATGATATCGAACCTTCTGAAATCTGAAGAACTGCATGAAAACGTTGCCACATTGTCAATAGTGAGTATAGTGACAGCCTCCCAGCGCTTAGCGAAGGGTGATTGTTGTCGAGCAGATAGTGCGAAATGACTAATTTCGTTCTCCGATTCATTTCAATATTGAAATGATTGGATCGTATATCGCACAAAGATTTATAGCAAAACATGGATTCATATTGTACAAATGATTGATGTCCTTTTACAAAAGGTGACAGATAAATATCAGTGGTGGAAGCTGTGACCAGCTTATGTCCGATTTTTGTCACATGTCGGAACATGAAAATATATCAAGTGTCAAGATCATTTCAATGCACATCATCAATCACTGTTCAAAACGCATTGTTATGAACTATATATCGAGCTCCGATATATAAGGAGTATGTATCAGGAGATGAGATGGTGTTGACATAATGAAATCAGGAGATCAGCCATGTTCCGCCCTTTTCTCTACGAGCATCACTTCATAAAGATAATGAGCATGGCGACTATACTGTATAATGAAGCTTGTATCATTGTAATCAGTAGCGTAATGGTGCATGTAGTGGTAGGTTGTAGTATTAAATCGGAGCAGATTATGGACTAATAAGCCATTGCTAATGACATTAGTTACCACCACTTCATTGTTATTGAGGTGTCTCGAAGGCACATATAACAGCGCTTACTAAAGATCACAACAATGCTTGATTGTTACTTCGGCGTTGCACTGTGGTTGCTGAGAAATCGATGTGAGTACCATACAGCGCTTATATAGAAGCAGGAATTAATGTTAGCATGGTGGTGGCGTAATATCAATGATTAAAATATACCCAATTCACAGATCTATGT
>JALRMI010000645.1:0-11889 GCA_026120165.1 Leptosphaerulina australis
TACGCCGTGTCGGCTGTCTGCCAAGCCTGCTAGCCGGGCATAGCTGCGGATACATCGCGGCTGAAACCGAGTAGGAAATAATCAATCAATCAATCAATCGATTCTAGTCGAGCAATTAATCAATCACTCAAATTCCCTAAACCTCACTATATCTCAGGTGCTTATTTCAACAGGACAATACTCTTGAAAGATGTCAGAGTACAAAATGTGTATAGATTACAAGAGCCTCACAGAATATTGCGCGTAAATAGCTAAAGTTGGGATAGTAGTCACGTTGCATAGGTAGGTTCGCATCGGCTCGCGTTTTTGGTGGGGAAAACGGCAGGCGTACGAACTCAAAAACGCCAAGCAAATCCCCGATTTTTGCAACCAAGAGATGAAGTGGGGCGATGGAACATAACGTTTACGTCGCGTCGGCTGTCAGCTACGCTTGCCAACCGGGCATAGCTGCGGATAAATCGCGGCTGAAACCGAGTAGGAACCAATGAATGGATGAATGAATATATATAGGTCGTAGGCATAGCTAGTACAATCAAGTCAGTTCTCATTTCCTCACATGCCTTCTACCTCCTGCAGTCAGATGAAAGGCATTGTCAGAATGAAGGATTCGGTGAACAAATCCAGTAAAGGTGACCGTGTTGTCTAACTTGATTCCACATTCACCTGGAGAAAAGGTCTTGGCGCATGTATATAATGCTCATCGACTCGGTCCAGGATAAAGACAAGACAACACTTATCAATCTTTACTCTATCGAACTTGAGCATCTAAATTTCACACCTCCATACCCATCTTTAGAGAATTCAATGACCATTCTTAACTAAGTTCCATATCTAGTTGCCAGAAAGATGGCTGTATTAAAGTTTGTGCAGTTGTTGATATGCTGCTGTGTAACCTAGTATACAACTTTCAAGTAAGCGGCACCTATGTAAGTTATCAAAAGTAAACATCCAATATATGGTGATAACCCACAGAGATATTCCGTGAATCAACTTGGACTGAATTTACACTTTCTCAACAATAAATATGTACATCTACATATATATCTCAATAGCCTGTTGTTTACACAAATGTGAGGCCACAACATGATGAATAGAAATAGGTTCTGACCTAATATTTGAAGCCACCTGCCCTAGTGCTCCACAAACCATTGGGATCAACCTGTTTCTGCAACGCCTTGAACTTTTCATAGTCTTTGTAACTTTGCATGACAGGCTGATCCCACATAGCATCATTCAGAAACAATGGCAAGTACATGTTGCTCGGCATACCTGCCTCCTCCATCCATTGAGGTACAACCTCATCCAACCAAGCAGTAAGCTCCCTAGCTATTCCATATGCGAGCTCGTCGTCCGACGCTAAGTTCCAGGCTCCTTGATAGATCAAAACAATACGATCAGGATCTGAGGATGTAAGACCCATGGCGTTTCCACCTTTAGCTTCGGAGATTTTGCCAAAGAGGGAGGGGAGTGGTTGAAAATCGACACTGAACTGAATAGCGCGGATGAGCGGTGGTGTGTTGAGGAATGTGTCGGTTAGGTTAGCAAGTTTGTCGCGGATTGCTTTATACATCTGGGGGCGAGAGGGAATGTATGGAATGGTATAAGTCTTTGATTTGTCAGTGAGTGGTATGAAGCATAGGATTAGGAGTCTTACGCGGAAGAATGAGCGGGCATGCAGAATTTGGACAGGCTCACCATTAGCCTTCAACTATAGATCGTCAGCTCATGTGCAGTGTCGTATGGCCTCAACCCTGAACTTACCAACTCGGAGTACTTCTGTGTCTTGGGCTTGCAGGCCAGATTGGAGATTTTGAAGAAGTCGGCGAAAGGTCCTGACGTCGGTGGAGTAGGATTGTCGTAAAAGTAGAAAAGAAGCTTCACTTTGATGCCCGCTGCAAGAACTAGATCAGAAAAAATGATAGCAGCCTTCGGATCTTCAGCACCGTGGCCTGCAAAGTCGTGTAAAACAGCGTACAGCTGATTCGCTTTGCTTTCATCATAAACACAGGATCCGCCCCAGACGTCACCTATGTGGTGAACTTTGGCTTTGAATTGTGTAACGATACCGAATTGGCTTCCAGATCCACGCATAGCTTGTGCAAGATCAGGGTGTGTTTTGGCGTCGACGTTGACGATGGAGCCGTTTGCCATGACCGTTTCCCATCCGAGGATGTTCTAATCACGTCAGCATGGTCTTCGATAATACATCGAATGGAAACCTACATCAGAAGCAAGTCCTTCTTGAGCATTGAGAAAAGAGAGACCCCCTCCCAGAAGCAGTCCACCAACACCAACAAGGCCTAGGCTAACTCAGTTCAAATAACTGCATGTAGAGATATAAAGGGCTTACCAAGTCTTCCGCCAGAAATGGCTACTCCACTCTTCTCGAGCTCGCTGATGACATCGTTCCATTCTCCTCCCGGCTTGACATAGGCAACATCTTCCTCTGCATCGTATCTAGCTCCGACTAAATCAGTCATTGTAATGACTACTCCATCTTGGACAGTAGCATGTCCCTTGTTCGGGTCATGGCCTCCACTTCGTGTAGCGAATTTGACACTTGGGTACTTGTTCAAAACTTTGATAGCGATTGATACATCCTGAGCAGAGTCTGGCTGAACAATACATGCAGGATCAACTTCGCGGAGATTTGTCGCCCAGTATTGTTGCGTTTCATACTCGTATTCTAGCTGCAGGAACCCGGGGGTCAGCACTTTACCAGGAAGGGCACTTTTGATCTCTGCACACGCTTTGACAGTATCATCGGTGGGAACACTAAGAACAGATTGGACTCCCAAAAGCAAAGTCACAAACGTGAAAGACGTGACACTGCCCATGATGAGCGTTGAACAAAGTAAGGGAAGTATTGGAAGAAGAAAGAATGGCGATATCTTTTGGAAGTCAACAATACGACTGCTTTGTGCAAAAACTACATTATATATTCTCCCCTAGACCCTCCCAGGTTTAATATAATTGCAATCGTATTCATTTCGAACCCCACGCAGGCCGAGAGCAGGTTTTGGCTAGGGTATATAGCGTGGGGAATCCTGAATACCGCAACTATTCCTCAAATGAAGACAGCCGACAGATTGAGTAAGACCCAGAGCAGATGTAAGCTGCTCAAAATATTACGGGTGCGGATTCGATAGTTTAGGGGAACTGGTACATGCTGATTTCGTACCTATGTCACTCGTTACGGTGCATACTTAGCCCTAATAGGACATAGGTACTGGACCCCAATAGCAGTATCCTGATACTTGAATTCTTTTTATTATGCTGACTATTATAATAAAGTTTATGACTGGTTCAAGTTAAGATGATAAAGCTATCAGTGTATGTATATTTCCCGGCCATGCACAGTCATCCTATCGAGGCGCTGGTGACCTGCAAGAATAATATGTTGTTCAGTCGAGAGCAAAAATAATACCGAAAATGAATTGAACCGATTGTTTCAATAACAGGATGGCAGTGTATAGGATTATGTCGACAGGCATCGTAGTGGGATATGGTTCAAATTGATACCATTGTTGGACATCAGTCAGCGTTGATCCTGCGTCAGCCACCGGCCTGCATCAGCCCGGCTGACGGCCGCCTGAAATCCCTCGGTAGAAACATTACTTCCGCTTCCATTGTGAGGGTAGCGCTGACTGAGCTTTCGTGTGTGGCAACGACAGGACAATGCAGCGCCATCCCGACGCTAAGCAGGGTGTATGAGGGATGGCGGAATACTTATGATAATCAACTCATTGGCAGCCTTCCAATAGATTGACCCTTCCTTAATGCAAAGTGAACGAACTGCGAACCATGTAATCTTGGAGCGATATTTGGACCTGGGAAATTCTTGTGCGCGATGCGATGCAGGAACTGCGCGCCTTATGTTTCAGGGGGCTTCAGGCCTAAAAGATGCACATCATACGCCCAGAATGCAAGGCATAGTCGATAAACATGTTTTGGTATCTTTGAGTCACCGGAATTTTGGAGATTTCGTAGAGTTTTCATAGATGCGTTTGCGAAGACGAGACGCGATGGTGGTGAGCATGTGTCGCGAGGAAAGGAGCTTGGATTAGATCGGCCCGCTTCCGTTGTTGCATCCTATGTGGCGCTTTGCGATGCCCACAAATGCACCCTAATCAATGACAAGGCACCGTGCCAACAGTGGCAATGGAGATAGGGTGGTGAGACGAACAGGGCACGGCACATGACTCCTATACAAGTTTAACTCGAAGAGAGAAAGGCTCTCTTGTTGCGAGCTTGCAGAGTAATCGAATTGGCGCTACGCACCAGGATGCATACTCGGCTGGAGAACGGCCCAGAAAGCATGGATGCTAGAGCTTAGAACACTTTCACGTCTTTGTCAGGCACATCAGGGCCACGGCCAACAAGATCGGAGACGCTGCCAAGAAAGAGAAATCATTATATGGCTAGTAATTGGCTTTAAAGGACTCCAACATTGGTTACATTCCTCGCTTTTAATCTCCCAGCCAATCCTTTCTTGAACCTCACGTTCTGATGAGAAGATTAACTTTAAGAATTCCCTCAGTTTAAAAGAACAGACATGCTTACCAGATTATCTGCGTGCACCAGTTAATAAGCCGAAAAACGAATTCTATACATCGTCTTGAACTACAGTCTTCCAATCACTGTGAAAGATCGTAAAGAGTATAGAAGATCAAACTGAAGTCCTTTAGGTTCGTCTCAGAACACATGGAGTTGGTAAGCCTTGGAACTTATTCTCTTGTTGTAGCAGGCTAATCAAAATTTAATTATAGCCAAAGTACGCGGTTCCAGAATCATTGCGGTCACCGCAAACAGTATCTCCCTCACGCGGAGACCACACGTTACAAGAACCAATAGACAAATCTGATGGTATAGACCGTCATGGAAAAGCTATAGGCAAGAGAAAAAGGATGGATGCTAGGTCTACTTCTCTGAAGTCTGTTTTAGAAAGCATCGGGCCGGTATGTCATTGAATATGATACAACTGTATGAAGGGTCTAACTGTATTCATTGTGCAGCCGCAATACACGGTACCAGAATATTTGCTGTCACCGCAGACTTCGTATTCCTCCCCTGGAAACATTATATTCCAAGCACCACTGAACGAGATCATTGGCCCAGATCGTCATGAAAATCCTTTCATGAGTTCACACCCAGATTCTAACATATCTATGCACTCACGAACAGAGCCTGTATATCTCCCAGTCGATGCTCAATGCGAAACACATGGTCAATCTTCTTTGCCAATTTCGACGCATGCCAAACGCTCGGAGGACCTGTCTTGCAATGTAACGGCCACACGCCAATCTTTAGAAAGAAGTCCGAGCCTCGCATTCCAGAAAACAACAAGAGATCTCAGCATGAATGACTGCTCCCTAGGTAGGCAAATTAATATTTACTGTGATGGTATTTCTCTGACTTACCAGGCATGCCACAAGATACTTCTTTCCCGACCCCGACCATGACAGACCCGTGGGTAGAAGCGTCTACTCCGAATCTATCGTGGAATTCGGGTCCCGGGCTGCCTTTTTTGCTGGACGAAGATATGACTCTGGCAGAGCCAGACGTAGTCATAGCTGAAGTAACACCAGAAAGATACGAACTCATGTCAGACAAGCCGGCCCCAGATGCGCACAGTACGGTCGATACGATGCTGTCAGGTCCAAAGGATGACTCTCAGCTCGATAACTTTGCGTTGACTGAAGCTCGTCTATCTCATGTTCTAAAGGCTGTTTCTGCGGTCGGTTTTGACAGTTTGGACGACGCTGTTGTTGCGTACTATGCGAACTTTTCGAAAGGCGATGAACGGCTTCGGCAGGCGCAGAGGCTGAGTCGCATCCGACGTCTACCCATACTTTTAAAGGAACTTCATCTCGCAGCTCAAGGCTGGGGTGAATGGCAGAGAAGGAGTTTTCAAGAGCAAATAATTAAGAGCACGGAAGACATAGTGATTTCGGAGCTAGAGAACTACCTCGCCATAAGACGACCCGATCATTACAACTCTACTTGCAGCACTGAGCATCCGTGCCAAGCCTGTAAATACAAGGAAAGGGATGAAACATATGTTGAGGCCGAGGTTAGTTCAAGCTGTCACCCAGTCTGCCGTACGAAGTTTTCAGCCATTCTGACTGGAATCACAGCTTCCCAACACATGGACCTTGCTGACATCACTGTCTACGAGATGTAGCGCTATAGCCTCAAAAGAAGGACAGCCTGATGTTCCAACATTAATCAGTAAACTCCTCACAGCTGTCACTGACTTAGGCACCTGAGTGGT
The DNA here is from genome assembly GCA_026120165.1 of Leptosphaerulina australis. Taxonomy (NCBI): domain Eukaryota; kingdom Fungi; phylum Ascomycota; class Dothideomycetes; order Pleosporales; family Didymellaceae; genus Leptosphaerulina; species Leptosphaerulina australis. Next base: position 6,275 of record JALRMI010000645.1, read on the forward strand.
TTCGTTTGTACCAAATAGGGTTTATGCGCATCCTTACTCAAAGAGAACCTCAAAAAAAGTTCAGGTCTTCTTCAGATACAACGAAAATCTTAGAAATCGAAGACTCCTCAATAGTAATCATGTTGCGAGGATATTGACGTGATCAATTCATGCAAAGCCCAATCCGCACGGAGCATTCGACCTCCCTGCTACGTGGGACATAAATAGAACGCAGTCGATAAACCGGGCCACCCAGTATGGTTAATAGACAATGGAATACTTTGTCAGCATTTGATTCACGCTTATGAACATCCTCAATTCTTATCGACTTGACAAACAGGCTTTATTATCATGTACACTAGTGTTCGACTGCCAGATTGCCGTCTTCATTGAAGCAAAAAGAACAAACGTTCGCTTCGCATAAATGCATGGAAATAGGGATACATATATACATATAGTTATGGACGAAACTGGAATTGAATCGCTGGTTGGGAAAGCTCCCGCTGATACGGAGAAAGCAAGAATTCTGGATCGGAGCACCTAATGTTATGCTCGCCGTTAATAGTATATTAGCCAAAGCACAGCCAATCTTTCAAGGCAATGAACCAGCTCTGTTCGCATAACGTGTTCTTCTTCCACCTCAAGATGAAAAGTATGTATGCTCAAGAAGGAGCATAAAGACCAAATCATATGCTGTGTGGGCCCATCCACTTCCATAAACTGCCGTAGAGTATCCATGGGAAAGTTGTCCATTTTCGATTGAAAACAGGGTTGCAAGTTTTTAGCCAGTGACATGGCTTATCGCAACAGCCACAACATCAGTAAATTGATTGTGATAGTCAATAGTAGGCAATTCCATGGCTCTAATTGACACTATAGTGCTGTAGTTATTCACAATTCAAAGAACATGAATTTCGCTGTGATAGCAGGCGGGTCAATAACTCTGATAGGCGCTACAATGCTGTGATTATTTACAGTTGAATTTTGCCATACAATTATGTCCGTGCGGAAATGGTTGGGCACGCAATCCAACCCATGCTCGAGCAAAGCGCCAAGAAGGGGTACGCCTATTGTCAAGTCCACAGCAACCCCTACTAGCTCTTGCTCAGGGTTGTACCGGGTGCCGTACCCGAGCCAAAACCCCCTGTATATCCCGTGTCGGCGGCTGGAGAGTTCCCCGGCTGACAAGATTTGTCCCCGGCTGACGAGAGTTATCCCCAACGCTAGCTCAATAACGTGGTGTACTAGGCAACGTGCGGGACGGGCCAACGCGCCGAAACGCCACAATCAACGCCAAAATCGTGTGAGCTTATATGGCCACGTAAAATGAAGGGTAAATACATACGACAGGGTCAATGAGCTGCTCGGCAGGGTACCGAAAATGGAAAATCCAGCCAAATAACCGATTGCCTCTGCCGTATATATTTACCCGAAATAAATTTTATCACTGGATTATTTGTTGTACTTATCGCGCAAGGTCTACTGTTGAATGGACTCTGTCAGCTAGCTGATCATGGTGTGAGCAAGACCAAGAGAGTGAAGAGCTGAGTCTGCACGGTGTACACAGCGCGCGGGAATGTTGGGGTGGGCAAGTAACTGTCGTTGATTGCCTGATGTTCTACATGCGGGGAAAAAGTTCGTATACATGAGTACGTGCACGGTTGCAATCACTTGGCATAGCCCCGTGATTACAACATCATGTATAGTCAGCGAACCGTACTGCGAATGTTGTACGGACATCTACGCTATATTCCAACTACATATAACGAATTGAAGCAGTGGCTTGTCGTGTGCGTGTGGTGTGTGACGGCGGAGGGAGTGATGGAGATTGTTCAGTCACGACGTGCACAGCCGCATAACCGCACAAAGAGCACCACCTAGAGCTCGTATTTTTGTCTACCTCAGGTACCGCAGTCATCATGATCCTCTTGATACCTCGACTCATGTCATTTTCGACAATTATAAACGCTTTGCCGGATCGCCGTGCAGTCCTCACCGCAGGACCTTTCGCCGCCTTCACGCGAGCGGCCGAGAGTGAAAGGATAGCTATAGGTATGTTTGATCCTGCTATAAAGGTAAAGGCCCCTTGCTTGCGGCGGTTGCTCATTTCGAATTATCATGGCTCGCACGTTAATATGGAGTTATACAACCATTGTATACGGAACAGGATTCTGTTGGCCATGTCCTGACCTCATAGCGCCCATACGTTGCCGCCGCTCGATGTAGTGATATATAGTCCACTCACAGTCATGTACTCCAGAAGTACCATAATCTCATGTACAGGTGGAAGAACCTCAATTCAATGTTTAAAGGCGACTTCTATGAGCTATTTCTAGATATCTGGCACGATTATCTCATAACGAAGAACACCTTGAAGGCGTTCGAAGCCACTGCGCCCTTCCCATCTGATCGCAGGGTTGTGATTAAAAAAGATCGCAGCATGCTGCCCGAGGTCCATATATCGATTGCGCCCACTCTTTCTCATCTAATTGATATATGGAGAGGCTGCTGAGGCAAGCAGTACCCAACCGCCATGGTCCGGTGGCTGAACGACTAAGCGAGGCCATCCATGAGGTAACTACGCACCTCGAGCAGTGTTGTCAATAACCAAAACAAACAAAATTTTCGGCTCTGATTTTGTTTGTTTGATGATTTCTTGGTGCTGTATTTTGTTTGATTTTGATTTTCTAAGGATGGGTATGCAGGAGGTGGAAGGCATGTAAGGAAAATGAGAACTTAGTTGATTGTACCAGCTATGCCTACGACCCGTATATATACACATCCCGGTAGCTGGGTGGTCTGCACTCACGTGAGGGTAGAGCACATGATACACACCCATAGAGGTCAACAGATTTGATTTCGAGTTTTCGGCGGTTATGGCCGACTTGCCGGAGGGTCAACGCACCCAGAAGCTGCAGCGTACTTTCCCCACGCAACTACGAGCGCTATACAGAAGCTGTGTAAGCGCATCACAGAGCACTCGAAAGCAGGGAATCTTCTCATTACCAATGCCTCATTGTATGAAGATGCTTCTGGACGCGGTCGCCCCTAACTTCTCACTCGTCAGAAGCGTGCTATCATCAAGATTGTCACCAGCGATCGCGCTCACCGCGAGATGGAGCCATGGCAGGCAATTACAGATGGCGATTTCAGCGATATTGTACCCGTAGGGAGCATCAAAACATTCGAAAATGTGATGTATGAGGCTGGGTATGCCCACAGAAAGCCTGGCTGGAAGTCTCCTCTGACACCTAAGGAAGAAGCAGAACGTTATCAATGGGCGAAGGAACACAACCCAAATGGGTACGCCCTAAATGACGGCCTTGGCTTCAGTTTTCGAACTGTTGCGTTTACAGATGAGACTCCTGCACGAGTTGGAGAGCAGCGAGGCATGCAGAGGACGTGGATGTTGGAAGTTGTCATGGTTGAGATGTCTACTTACGGTTGCTATGTCGCACAGCAGCACGACAACAGTCGTGCAACAACGACACAACCACTTCCTTAAATAGAGCTCTCTTCCGTAGCATGTAGAATCAATCAAATCACAATCAACCCATCTGCTCACCTCGTTGCAACGACTGTTGTTGGTTCACCTATCACCTATGTGATACCCTTTGCTGTGTCAACACTGATCAGTGGTGGTTGCTACACCACAGATCGGCAAGATACACCGTGTACGGAGGATTTTCAGCGCTCGCACTCACTGGCTGAACATTCTGGCAAAGAAGAGACTAGCTGATGCAGCCTCCCCTCTATATAGGCCCAGTCAAAGAAAGAGATCTGCGTCAACCACGCCACCCGCCAATCAGCGACGACACACTATGTTGCAAGCACCGCAATACCGAGCTATTCGCGATCGAGATCTGTACAAGACTCTCCGCTATGACAAGTACGCTGACAAGGAACTCGATACTGCGAACATTGTCGAGAAAGCGCACGTCAATACACTGGTGATTGACTGGATAGCTGAGGCAGAAGACAATGGACAATTCGACCTCTTCCTCCTCCAAGAGTACAAGGAACAATTTGGCTTATGGACTCGAGCTATTTTCGATACAATCTCCCCCACTCTCCGTAATGCGCTGAAGCAGTTCCTCAAGTTTCGTGGCATTTACCTCAGCACAGGCGAACGGGAATCTGTTGTCCAACAGCTTGTTAGCCTGCTCACACTTGACAAATGCCCGACATGGCCAGAAGAAGAGCTCGCTCTTATGCGACTAGTCCCTGGCTTCAAGTGTCGCCAGATCGCCGAAGAAGTGAACAACAACACCAACCGACCAGGCGATCCCGCACAGCGGCCTGTACCAAATGAGTATACAACCTCCCCAGTCAGACACAACGTTACCGCTCTCACAAGCCTTGCGAAGCTCTATAATGAGGACGACAAGTTCACCGGCGACAAGTATGACGTACTCAACCACAAACTGGTCATCTTCAAGGAGCTCTGCCGCAAGGTTGGGATTGAGCCTGACCAGTACAAGCTTGCAGTTTCTACTATGCTTACTGGCAAGGCATCGACGTACTATTACCAGTCTATCGCACCACTCAACCTCGACTTTGACGCTACCATCCTCAAGCTCGGCAACTATTTTCACACATCTGAGAACTACCAACTCTTTCTGAATGAGTGGCGCACACTCATGCTCAAAGATGTGATCACTAGCAATCCTGACAAGTCACTCGCTCAATGTCTCGACATAATAATTGACAAGTTTCAGAAGCTCTACCAGGCTATGGCTCAGCAGAATGGCCTAAATGAGAAGAGCCTCACAGGTCAGCTCATATCAGCCTGTCAGGGCGTGGAAGCTTGCAGCGCCATCTTGACCCGACCAGCAGCAACGTTCGAGGCTGTCGCCTCTGAACTCCGCAACGCTGTCGGCAACTGGTCGCGATGTCACCCACAGAGCCAATTCAGTTATCGCGATGGATTATCACAGCCCCATGATCTAGCAGCCTTCTACACGAACCGACGATACAATCAGGCCCCTCCTGCATCTAACGACTATGACCGTCGCCACTCAGGCACACAATCTGATCGATTTAACAATCGCCGTCCAACTCGCACTCGGAACACTCAGAAGAAGTGCTTTATCTGCAAGAAGCCAGGATGCTGGTCAACACGTCATGCTCGAGATGAGCGAAACGACGCTCGTCAACGCTGGCGTCAGTACGCACAAGCCAACACCGTCGACGACGACTTCGACATGTTCCTGGCAGGATTCGAAGGCATAGATCTTAATGGCAATGAAAGCAGTGAAGAAGATGCCACTGGTATTGGTGACATTAGTGCCTACTATGCAAAACAGACATTCCTCACAGTTTCATGTGGAAAGGTCAATGGCGACGACATTATCTCTAGTCTCAATGATACTGCAGCGATGCATGCTATTACAGGTCTTGATCCGTACAACTCTGCGCCAGCCAAAGAAGAAGCTCACCTGTTCACTTTCGACTCACGCTACGGTGCCGACCTCTTCCAAGGCATCATGCCTGACACTGGTGCTGCCGGTGTCTCAACAGCTGGCAAGACTCAGGTCAAGGCCCTGCAGCGTCTTCAACCGTCTGCCATCATCGATGAGTCCACCGCTGGGCACTACCGAATTCGCTTTGGAGACAACCCAGAGTGTGTCTCTATC
>JALRMI010000646.1:0-11840 GCA_026120165.1 Leptosphaerulina australis
CGACTTTGCATGGTACCACCGGAAATACAAGCATGACGACGCAGAACTCCTATGTTCATGTGGAAAGGACAAGTCTCCTGAACACCTAGTACACTGCCCACGTATGCGGCGCTGGTTCACACATCGGCCTGCACGGCCTGCCTGGCCACCCTCTAACACTGAAGAGGGTATCGCGGACCTTCAAGAGTTGCTCGACAGCCCTGAAGACTTTGCTGACTTCCTTCGCCTTGCGGATAGAACCTGACCTCTCGGTCAGCGTTTGCACATCTCAACGCTGCCCCCCTTCACACAGGCATATACTTTGGCACTACCGTGCAAATCGACTCCATGTTTCTTTTACTCTCGCACGGAGGAGAAGAGGACAAGATACACTCCTGAAAAGGAGATGCTCACGCAAGACCCGCCTCCGCTTTAGCGCCTGGCGCGTCCGCAATACCCCATGGGAGGTGATAATGTATGTAAAGACAATTGCCAAATGTACCGGGACGTTAATATAATACTACTACTACTACAGTAAGCAGCCTGACTGGGGAGCTTGCTCTGTAGATAGCTTTCCCATCGTTGCTGACGATGATACAGCGATGGACTCGATTCACAATAGCTTGTTTTGTTGAGGAGCACGCACGTTTCCCAAGCGACAAAGGTGTATCAGTACAACTAGAAGGCCGCTTCTATCCAACGACGCTGCTTCTGTCTCTATGCGAGGCCCATCATCCGGTCGTACTCAACAGTTGCATCTGATTTTCTGACTTACGATTCGTTCCCTCCGTTACGTCCAGGCCTTTCCGTATGTTTGTGAGGACATCGTCATCTTAACCGTCTACACGGACCGTCTCGGGGTGGAGGTACCTTGCAACGTTCACTGCACCCTTCTCCGCTGCTTCGCGTAGCAGTTCGCCTTTCTCTTCGTGCTCTGGGCGCTGTTATGAGTTTTTGAAAGCAAGCGGCGTGCTAGCTTCTTCTCCTTCTTCTTCTTCTTCTTCTTGATGAACTCTCCAGTACTTTGTTGCCTGACCAGCGATGCAAAGTACCAGTTTTATTACCTTGTCAATGACGAGGCGCTTTTCCCACTCCCCTACTCAATCTCAATTTACCGCTTGTTTCGGACTGTGACTATCATGAGATCGAACCTCTGCTGCTCTTCGATCATTCACAGAAGCCAAAGCATTGTAGATGCAAACTGAAACCCATTTTCGTTGAAGTCAAACTGCTTAGACGCGATACCTCCAAGTCGATCAACCCCCACAGTCGCATAAGGAGTCAATATAAAGTGAATCCAACAAAGAAGCGACGGTGACTTTGAGGAACCAGTACCTTCCTTGCGTATCAGCCAAGGTTAAACCACGCCTTAGACATTACATCAGTTGGTGAATTGCTCTTCAGCTCTCCAGCTATGAGGATTTGCCATCAGTAACACTTCAAGTCCGTACCGGCGTTCGGGTCATCCAAAAAGCCAATTTCGGCATTGCTGTCGGCTTTGGAGCCTTCTGAGGACCTATCAGACCGTGTTAGCGGTCGCTGTCGACCTTTGAATGCCGGCAAATACTCTTCTGCAAACTCTGGAAGCTGATTTATAGGTGGTAGGAATCAGTTTAGGACATCGCCTTCTTTCGCACCTTTGGGATAACTCTCCCACTCGCTCTCCATCCGGTAAAGCTGGCTACCCCCCCCCCCCCCCCTTCCCCCCTCGTCCTTGTTCAATACGATCTGTGCTGCCTGTTTCCGACCTGGCACATCTTCGACGAACGTTTCAAAGAAGCCAGGCACGCCAACGCACATACCTCCCAGCTCTTCCTTTGACATGTTTTCTGCGTGCTTTTGGTGCTTAATTGAGTTTGTGAAGCTGTCTGTGTTGATGCACGTGGGTGTTAGTAAGTAGGGAGGATCCAACGCATGCGGGGGAGTGGGAATGCCTTTGTGTTCGCATATCCATTTGAAAGCATCGTGGACTTCATTTACTGCTCCACCGATTGGTTGGACTGTATGATCTGGGACCGTGATAGCGTAGACATTCTCGAAGGGATGTGTTAGTCACCAATGAATATAGAGAGTAGTCGAGTATAGGGCGGCTGATATTGATGCATAGTTTGGTACCAATATTCAAATATTTGGATCCGAGCTGGCTATGGAATAGTCTCTCCGGCTGCATTGCCTTCCAATGCTGCAGACTGGCTTGCACATTCTCTTGCGTTGGCCCCCACACCAACAGACTACTCAGGACTCAGTGAGGTAGTTAAGTTGTGCTTGTGTCTCCTTGAACAAGTATAAGACGTTTGATTGGATGCGTTTATCCGGAAATTGGATTTGTGTACGTTCGAATTCAACCGAATGATAACGTAGAATACGAGGTGATGGTGAAGGAACTTTACGCGAGTTGCATTTCACGCAATCAATATTTTGCCATGTATCGCACGTTTGGGTGCGAGTGTCACAGATGTAGAAGATTTAAGTGATGTGTTGTGTCTAGCATCTCAGCTCAGCTCTTATCCCTGCCATTACATGACGAGCTAATTAACAAAGTTCAGGTCTGGCAACGTTTTGGCCTGCTACACCATACTTCAGTCGACGGAATACCTTTCTGGAGTTCTAGAATTTCGGTAAGAACCGTAGTGTGAGATAAACGCTAAAATCATACAATCGTTCGATCTGGAATGATTGGTGCAGCTGTCTCGGTACACTTGCTTAGTGTGTGGCGAGTGCACTGCTTGGACGCCTGATCAGCTCTCCAGGTGGATCCGCAGATCAGCCGCAGGACGTTCTGACTCGTGGCAACCTCAACAACCAGCGTGTAACGCGCCAACTCTATTGTTGGAATTAATAAGAGCAGGGATTGCAGTGTTAGTTTGACATAACAAGATCATATGCAGGTACTTTTCTTTGCATGCTGGAGCAATAACACAGATCAAACATAGGAAGATCGCATCGTTCCGCAGGCATGTTATTCAAAGATCGAGTACTGCGAGCAATAGTTTCCACATAAATCTCTTCCAGTGCTAGTGTCAAAGTTATTGTCATGGTTCTGACTGGAAGAGAGCTATAAACACGGCATTCCTACTTCTGAGTTAAGATCATATTACTGCACGGAAGGGATTGTTGGCAGCCAGATAGATTGTTGTCAACTCTCACTATCGCTGCAGACAAGAACTCTACTTGCCATTTGTCGTTGCTGTACCCTTAGCCCTTGTGCATGCGTAAGGATGTTCGCTGGGAATCTAGTCAGACCCACTGCGGCACGGAAACATACCACAGCAGCATCATGAATCGAAGCTAGGCGCCCTGCAAAGGGGTCTAGCACTGCTGCACACAAATTCCTGAACGAGTTTATATGGCCTGACCTCCATGGCCAGCAGGTTCTTATCCGCTATATGGAACCTTTGGCATTTGGAGCAAATCCTATCGGAACCGATAGGCACATCAGACTCCATCGTGATGAGATCCACCTTCTCTACATGGGTCTCCGTGTTACTCTGCCTGCTGCTTCCTTTTTGTGAAGCGCAAGAGAATTTATTCAGCTTGTTCCCTGGCTGCGCAGTAAGTACACATTTCCATAGACTGTATTGCCACTGTATAGTATACTGAAACTCCGTTTAGCAAGAGTGCATGAACAGCACTTTTACAATTCCGACATGCCGCCCCTTCCTGCCTTCGTATCCATCTTGTGCCTGCCGTGACACTGTTTCGTTGGACAAAGCACGCGACTGCATTACCACATTGTGTGCCAGGAAAGATGAACTAAGCGCGCTTAATCTCACTTTCAAAGCATGCAGCGATAAGCCAGTCCGCGACAAATCCAAAAGTTACCGTACTATCAATGTAGCATTCTATACACTGGCTTCGATCGCCATGGCGGTTCAGTGGGTCGTGCGTGCTACTGCGGGACGTCTGCGATGGCTTGATGATGGCAACATGGTTATGGTCTTAGCTTTGGATACCGTACTTTTCGCCGTATGCTACAAAATGTCGTTTACCGGGTTAGGGTTCGATATGTGGAATGTTCCATTTTCTGACATAACGACTACACTTCTGGTAAGATCAGTTATAGTTTACAAAACATGCTTCTGACTTTCCTTGCAGTACTTTTGGATCAGCGAGATCGTGTACTTCACCACTCTTGGGTTCATTAAGATATCTTTCTTACTCTTCTTCCTTCAGATCTTTCCTGAGAAGCAGTTTAGACGCATAGTCTATGCAGTCATCTGTTTCCAGTTCGTGTCGATGATCGCATTCGGTCTCGCAGCTACCTTTGTCTGTACGCCCGTCAGTTTTGCGTGGACGCAATGGGATGGAGAGCATACTGGAAGATGCCTGAACAACAACACACTGGCTTTTACACATGCTGCGCACAGCATTTTCGTCGATTTCGTCACATTGTCGTTGCCAATTACGCAGATATGGAAATTGCATCTGGGTTTGAAGAAAAAGATCGGCGTACTACTCATGTTCAGTGTCGGAGCTTTGTAAGTTGTGATACATGCTATTACTCCGACAACACTTACCAAGTCATAACAGCGTTACCGTCGTTTCGATGCTTCGTCTTCGCTCACTCGTACATTTCGCCAACACCACAGACATGACATGGGACTATCTCGAAGCCAGTCTCTGGTCTGTCATTGAATGCCAAGTCGGTATTATCTGCAGCTGCATGCCGTCAATCCGCCTCGGTCTCGCGCGTCTCTTCCCCAAGATAATGGGTAGCACCAACCAGTCCACCGCAAAGGATACAGCAGATCCTTCTGGAAGGAACAGAGGCTTACATACTTTCAGCGGACTCACCGCGAATGAGATCAATGTACAGACTACGTTTCGAGTGAGCCATACGAAGAAACAGCAGATCAGTGAAGACGAGAGGAGTTTTGTACAGTTAGTAGAGATTGATGGGGATTCGAAGAGTGCTAAGAGTTCGAGTTGAACATTAAGATGCTAAGCAATACAATCCTGCAATAAATGACAAGAAGCCTGTAAATTGAGCAGTTTCTTGTGCGAGAACACATCAAGAGGATAGCTGATGTAGCAGGCACATATTACAATTCTTGACAATTGGCGCCCCTGAGGTACCACTACCAGCCAACGATTCAGATTACGATGTTGAACTTTGTTTTCACCACGACATTGTTCTACTTAAAGTCGATTGCTCTTACATGTCGGCCAGCTTCTTGATATTGTCGCATACATGGCCCCAGGGACGATTTGATAGCAAGCACATGAAGCAAATTTTGTCACCTAACGCAAACTGTCTGCTAACTGACATCCTACGGGCCATATACGGGCTGTTATCAGGAGGCAGGAAACCGCACACTCTTTTCGAATAGCCGGACCAAACCTCATCGAAAGAAGGCGTAAAGGGGGGGGGGGGGGGTGGAGAAGCTATAATTGCTTTACGTTAGATGTTGATAACTGCTCTCCCGGAAACGAGATGATCCCGTAAACTAAATCTTTCTCTCATGTTGCCTGAACTGTTACTCGTCATGGAAGAATTAGTAAATAGTGTTTATATGGCGTGATGTTCACGCAACAATGCAAGGAAGTTGTTCGTTAGAGCAAAATTGAATATCAAATTACAACATGCAGCACACTGATCGCCCTTATCCCACTGTCACAATCGATCAATGTTTCGAAGACTCCAGGGAGATTGTTTTCTTAATAATGCAAATTAATTTGCTGGCAATAAACCATATGCATATGTTTAAGGCCAACAGTATCTCAAATGCACATCATTTGCGCGCCCAGTTTCGCTCAAAAATTAGGTAGGTATGCCCGGGCGCATATTTCAAGTCTTATGGGCAGGACCTGTATCTCAGCGGTTACAAATGCAGTCGCACGAGAAGCGTTAAGACCATATAGCTGGAAAAAGCATTTCCTGCGGCTGTGTGAGGATAGAGAGTGCTATGGGGGACTATATATAGAAGATGACATCAAAGAAGTGGTATCGTGGGATAAGAATACTAGGGTCAAACACAAATGTCTTCAATTTGAGCACGTGGACTAGATAATGAACGCTACAAACTACTCAGACAAACGAGACTAGTTTACAAATCCTTCGCGACGGCTTCCAGGGACTCCTTAAATATATTGCAAGCCTGGGTCAACTCCTCTTCGCTTATCGTCAGTGGAGGGATGAACCTTATGACATCAAATACCGATGTACTCAGCAGAAGCATATCACGCTTGATACATTCTTGAACGACCCTCGGTGCAATCTGTGGCTGGGCCTTGGCATCCCACGAAGCTGTGTTCGATGACTCGCGTTGGAGTTCCGAGTTTGCAAATTGTACGCCGATCATCAGTCCCTTGCCGCGGATGTCTTCAATCAGATTGCCAGCCTTTGTTCCTGACGACTTCAGTTCTTGTAAGAAGGAGAAGATCTGTTGCGAACGCGCGGCAACATTGTCCAGGATGTTTTCATCACGGAATACCTCAATGACAGCTTTGGCGGCAGCGCAAGCAACGGCGTTGCCAGCATATGTGCCACCCATTGAACCCGGCTTCTGAAGATCCATGAGTTTCTTGGAACTGGCAATACCAGACAGAGGGAATCCGTTGGCGATTCCCTTGGCGAATATAAGGATATCAGGTCGCACGCCAGATTCTTCCATGAAGAACATGTGACCCGTACGACCCATGCCAGACTGGACTTCATCAGCGATGAGAAGGATGTTGTTCTCGTCACAAATCTTCCTGAGGCCACGCAGAAACTCTGGCGGTGCAGGAACGTAGCCACCTTCACCAAGGACCGGCTCTAGAATGATAGCGGCTGTATCCGAGGGCGATGTCTGCTGCTGCAGTGTAAGCTTCACCTGAAGCAGCGCCTGATTCACGAGCTCTTCTGTTGGAGTATCTGGAGTAGCACCGCTGAACTGGCTGTAATACGGAAATGCGGTTGCGAATACGCCGGCCATCAATGGTCCGTGGCCCTCACCATAGATGGTTTTGGATCGTGTCATCGAGGCCGTTGCGTTCGTACGGCCATGATAAGAACCTTGCATAACAATGATGTTGGGTTTCTTTGTAGCGCCACGAGCCAGCTTCACAGCTGCTTCTACAGCTTCCGCGCCCGAATTCCACAAGAAGACTGTATCAAGAGATTTGTGAGGAAGGATAGGAATTAGCTCCTTGAGAAGGGCAATCTGTGCGGAGCTGAAGCCAATATTGACTTGAGCGTGCGTAATCTTGCTGCATTGTGCAGCAGCTGCACCGCTGACTTTGGGATGGCAATGACCAAGGTTCACAACGCCGATCCCCGATGTCAAATCCAGCAGCTTCACTCCCTTGTCGGTGGTGATGTATGTGCCATTTCCCTCCTCGAAAACATGGTTAGTAAGCCGCCCAATGCCTCTAGCAATGTGTTGCTCGCCAAATGCCGCAGCATCGAGATCAGATGAGGCCGGTTGTGTCGAGGAAAATGATCGTATGGGTGCTTGTGCGGTGCGTGAGACGGCGGGCGCGAGTGCGCGCAAAGCTGACTGTGAACCCTTTTGCATCGTAATGGTTGTTTTCGTAAATTCCGTTAATCTATAATAAATGTTTAGAAGAGAAGGAGAAGCTGTCGTTGATGGGCGAAAATATTGAGACAAGTTGACGTAAAGAGGGCAGGTTTAACGCTAACATTCAGTTGTTATCGATAGTGAAGCCGACCTCGGGAATTTTGAGGCGCCCTTGACGCGTCTAACGCCACAGACGCTACTACTAGCAATGGGTGCATCTCGAGATGAATCTGTCGTTTTATTGTTGCCAAGATTTTTAGAAACTGGAAAAAAGAGGTTCTTTTGTACGGGCGGATACTAAGCTTGAAAGTTGCAGCGACGTCATTCTTGTGCAGCAGTAGTACCTTAAATCTCCCGAAGACTCCGTTTGTGTGGAGAAACATCTATCTCCATCAGGAAGGTATATGGATTGTGGCTTACGACCTCGCTAGATCCCTCTTACATATACCTACCTATCTGGCACTTACTCCTCTGAGAACGACTCGTTCCTCCGTTGTCATACCTGCCCAATGGTTAATCTTCATTCTCCCAAGCTTCCGTGACTGTATTCACAATGAGCAAACTGTCGATATTGATCACACAGCATGCAAGAAAGTCTACAGGATTGTCGACGTGATGCTTGTCTGAGTCAACCAACATGTTGAATCGTGCTTAGAATTACAACTGTATTGACGGGACCCTTTTTTTTTTAAAGAGTCAGAACTATGATGGAAAGGCCCAGGTGGTCAAGCCACAAGCAGAGATATTGCGAGCGATAGAACACAGCAACATTAAATAGTACTCGGACACGCACGAACTTCTCTACGACCGACTTCTATGTACCTACCAAGGAGACAGGAACCGCAAAGATCGCGACAGTTGAGAGACATCCTGGCGACAAAGGCCTGGCGCTGGATCAATATCTTAATCTCTGTCGCCACCTCCATTCGCTTGATACCATTGGCTATGGCGTATATCGCAATCTTGTTGCAGCCCAGGCAACTGCGCTTTTGACTGACTCTTGCTACAGCAATGATGCGGAGCCTGCATCTGTAGGCAAACATTGGGCAAGACGATAGCTGAAGTGCCTTCCCAAGTTCAAGAGGGTCAAGGCGACGTCAAGGGAGATCTTATGCACACTTCAACGACAAGGATCTTTTCACAGGCGACGCCTGTGGCCCTGGTTTCGGCTCTGACCTCGCTAGGTGCAATGTTTGTACCGGCTTCATGTGTGATGATGTCCGGTGATCCTTGGTAAGTATCGATCCATAGCATGCGTAAGGTTTCCCATTTGTCTTTGGCTGACATGGAGGACAGAAATTGAGCTCCGTGAAACCCCATTGCAGCGATTGGCGATACCAAGTTTGAGGTTGTAGATACATCTATACCACCACTCCTGTGCCTGAAGCATAAAGGTGACCTAGGTTTTTATTTCCATAATACAAAAATCGATCTGATTCAAGAAACGAGTTGAGGCAATATTCGCCCCATGGTTCCATCTGGGGAAAGCTGTGCATGCGGCCTTCCTGAATGAAAGAAACTCTGTGGCCTCCACCGCCGGCTAGGTGGCAGTCATAGCAGCGCGTGCAACGAAACGTACTGCGCTACGTTTGGTGCTCTAGTGTGGTTCGTACGTAGGCCTCCGTAGCGTAGTACGCTTCGATTAGTCATCACGACCAGCTCGGTACGGTGCGCAGTGCGTAATGCGTAAACGTAGTAAACTTAGTACGGTACGAAGGAGCTCATATTTCTTAAGCCCTGACCAAAGAAAATACTACCAACGCAAGGGACCCTATAACCACAACCCGTCGACGATAATCTCTAGAACCATGTAGGCAGAGTCTCTGGCATATTGTTAAGTAATGTGTAGGGTTAAATATGATGGTGTTGAGAAGGTATTTATACCAATCAACGCTGGGATAGAAAGTGGTATCACTTTTTGTTCTAACAGATGGCATGTTTGCGTTGTTGCAGACAGAAAGCCCGATCAACACTCCGAGAAGCACTGGCTGAAGATTTGTTGAGTTTCTCGGCTTATGATGATCGCCGATATATCAATTTATGCTTATCATCTCCCCCAATACTGATCACCCGCACTCCACTCCGCACTCCGCTACGTTACGGTCTGAAAAGATAGCTGCTACGCTTTCGTACAACCCCTGCCTTTCAGTACGTTCGTATGTTTACATGGACCATGTAACGTACTGCGGAGCAGATCGTAGTGCGTTTCGTTGTACGCGCTGAGTCATAGAACAGTAAGGTAGAAGAGACAGTCTATTTACAACAACAAGTGCTTTCCGCTGGAGATACTGTGGTTGAAAACTGTGCTAAGAGCAAGCTCATCTTTAGTCTTCCCCGAAGTCACGCGTCCTTCGGCTAAAGGCACCTCCACTGGAGTGCATTAAGTCGCGTCAGCAACACGAAACAATTATGTACCAATAGTTCCGGCGAAAGTGGCAACATCAACCCCGTTGAGAACGACAAGATCAGACCAAAGTGGTGGAGTTTGGGTGTCACTTCAGAATCCAGCATGGATCATATGATAATTCACGTGTGAGAACAATTGACGACATACCAGCCTGCAAACCTGTGAGATGAGGAGCTTCTGTGTGTTTTCCAGGAGTGCTTCGAGGGATGGACAGAAGATGTTTTGATGAATGTCCATCATACGTAGCTTCAGGGAACAAAGAAGCTCCTACACACCAGGGGGCACAAGTCTTATATAGTTATAGACTCCCATAGACGTTAAATCAAACCCCAAACCAAACCAAGCCAAACTAGAGAGATCAACACGAGGCCCATCAACGACGGCGTCGCAGCCCAATTCACCAAATTGCTGGAAGACAACGCTGACGTACCGCCAGAATACATAAGGGTCAAAGACTCTGATGGCGATGATTCCTTTGAGCCTAGAATGAATGGCCATGGGGTTACAACTGCCTCATACTCCAATCCTTATGGAGTAAGTCTGGTATAATTGACACCGGACGGGAAAAATCTGGTGTGGTTGACGCCGCACTTTGGGTACGGTGTCAATTACACCAGGCCTTTTCTCTTCTCGCTACTATCCGCTGATAAGATCCAGCCCTGATGTTCTTGCTACGTGGGGTATACTCCTTCACTCTTGGCAGCTCTCACTACCCTCCTCCTCCCCTGACTACCCACGTTATAGCTTCAATTTCTGCATATTAGGGCGATTCAGCCAAGTTTCACCCACGCTCAATATCCTGCGAGCTTTCAAGTGTGCCGCGTGGATGTTGGCAATACGTTAGCAAGCTATTGGCAGGATGTGGAGATGGAGGAGATAGTGGAGATAGAGAAAGTGGGCAAGGTGCCAAGGAGACTCCGGGGATAATTCCACGCTGCTGGTGCGGTGTCAACGATGCCGTATAAAGTACGGTGTAGTCGGTCATTTTGTGGTGTCATTGACACCGCACGTACGGCGTCTATGACACCAGACGAACGGTGTAGATTACACCGGTCATACTCCATAGGGTAAAGACCAGAATTTCCTGTGCAAACTATCGAGATGACATTAACTTTACCAGAACGCCTGGTACAAATTCAGATCATTTCATTCCTAGAAACCGGTATTTCAAACTATCGTACAAGAGGATTTGTTTGATACAGGCGCAGCTAATGCATTGACCGTAGGGGAAGAGCAATTCTCAGCTTTGCAAAGAGAACCCCCAGGAGTTATGTTTGATGCTAATGCAACAGGCAGACCCTCAATAAAGTTGGGGGAAAGAGAGTGCTGTAACCAACATAGGCACAGAAACAGATGTACATGCTGAAATCATGTGACAAATTGACATGTGACTATCAAGTATATATACACACCTTCCATGATTCTAGTCGAGGGAAACACGACAACAGCGAGAATCTCACTTTTTGGAATTAACGCATTAAACTGCACGCAGAAGTCCGTCTGAGACGCCATTCGACTAGCCAGCACTCAGGAGTAGCGCCCACTGCTACTGAGGCGACATGGCGACACCGTGGCCTCAACAGCCGGCATGGCCAAGCACAATACGCGAGCACGCTGCATGCATCACCACCTACCTCCATAGTGTACTGAAACTCGCTGAACGCACTGGAGACCAGACCATGCCCGCAAATGTTGCGATCGAAACGATTCGCGCATCGTTGCTGTACATCCTGAAAACGCAGAATATCCCTGATCTGACCACCATACATGATGCCCTAAATATGGCACAAACTGAAGCCAAAACCACAGCGAACAACATGGCACAAGCCCTCAGTGAAATCAAAAACGAGATTAAGAACAATACCGTAATTGTGCAGCAATCGGCAGCAAACATACAACTAAACGCGAATACAGCGGAGGAGGCGAGGGCAGCGGCCAAAGAAGCAACAGAA
>JALRMI010000647.1:0-11779 GCA_026120165.1 Leptosphaerulina australis
GTACATTTGATGTCTTTGTCCCAATCAAGTTAGACGACCCGGTCACCTTTACTGGCCTCTCATCAAGACATCTCAACCGTGACAACTTCCAACATTACCTAATGGATACATGAATTGAGGACATGGATGTACCGAAGATGTACCCATTAAACTGTGTCCTGCATCGACTGTTATGGACATAGATTCAGATGAATTCATGTAAAAAATAGTACAAGGAAGCCTCCTACATTCGTTTGACTGATGATGGAACACCGAACACTGTTTATACGAGTGGTATTGCAAATACATCGAAAGCTGTTTGGGATTATTACCCAGATGCGCATTGTGCATTGGCAATGCTATAGCGACAGTAAAATTAATATCGAAATCTCGTTCTAATGATTTGGTAGGTCATAGTATAAGCCTTGATACACCGTATTCAGCTCTCTCGTTTAAGTCTACCGAACCAAGCATCGAGACATCCGAAATTTTCTGAGGCAATCAATACAAAACTAGGTACCTCATGTTAGCACATATTGTTTCAGGACTACAGTTCAGTCTGAACTGATACAAACATGCCCACAATACTAAGGCATGAAGTACAGCACTAAGAAGAGACTGGTAGCTGTGCGGCACTTCCTGCAACGTAAGAACATGTGCTGTTTTTATGGCTACTGGCTATCAGAAGGAGCGAATATGCCATTTAAGCCGGAAAGGGAAGTGTTGGCATTGACAAGAGGGTAATTAGTGGTCGCTTGACAATTATTATAAGGTGGTGACAAAGCAGCATCACAATCAACGATGCGTGAGCCCTCACCAAGTCAGTTATTGGAGTCAATCCACAAATAAAATTAGCGGTAAACGCATTTAAATAGAAGACAATTCTAATCAATATATATAATCATTGTACATGATCGAAGTTATACAATGTATTTAAGCCAACTTGTAATATCATAGAGTGTGGAGAAGTCGATGTTGTGGGGCTCGAGCTTCTGGGGCGTAAGAAGGCAGGCGCAGGTCTGAGGAATGAGCTTAGAAACAGCCATTGACAACGCTCAACCAGAAAGCTTGATCAGAAGTCAATGGGACGAAAGTGTCAGAAAAGCATAGACCTACTGCCATTTCGAAAATGATAAGATTGTTGGCAAGGCGATGTCGGGAAGAATTGGAAGCAGGGCAACGGAGTCACGTGAAGAGCACGGTGCAGCAGCCGGTTACGGCTCTAGCGTGGTGAGCTCTGAAAACACTTCGTCCAGCGCAAGCTTCCTCCATCACCTCCCATCCACCTCCTCATCACCCAATTCATCTCCACTTAACGACCAACACCATCACCATGGTTGCCATCGCTCGCTCTTTCGGTGCCGCCCGTGTGGCCAGCCGCAGCCTCACCACCGCTGGTACGTCCTCAATCTGACCGCAACCGCCTGCACCCGCAGCGGTTGCATCAAAATCATCAATTTCAGCCATTGAGCTCCATCAAACAGCCATTGACTTTTATCCTGCAGCTCGCCCCCAGAACAGCCTCGTTGCTGCCCGTTCCGCTTTCCGCAACAACGCTGCCCGCAATGTCATCCAGAAGCGTGGCATCGTCGCCGAGTCCACCGCTGCCGCCATGGTCGCTGCCGCTAAGATCCAGGGTGCTGGTCTCGCTACCATTGGTCTTGCCGGTGCTGGTGTCGGTATTGGCACGGTTTTCGGTGGCCTCATCCAGGGTGTTGCCCGCAACCCTTCCCTCAGGGGTCAGCTCTTCCAGTACGCCGTTCTCGGTTTCGCCTTCGCTGAGGCTACTGGTCTCTTCGCCCTCATGATGTCCTTCTTGCTCCTCTACGTTGCATAGATGTGTGCATCAGAGTGGGCTATGTTGACATTGGGTCAACGGTCTGGGTCGCTGGATGGAAATTTTCGTGGATGGGTGTGTGCATAGGGACGACCTCCTTTCTACCTCTAGTGGCCGGTCAGATTGTGTAAAACATGTACTTTAGACGAGCAATCTGAAGAGCAAGCTACCACTGAACTCTTTCTCCATTGACCGAGGCTACTTTGTGGAAGCTTCAGCAGAGGAGCAATGACGCGTGCAGCGAGCTAATACCCATCTCAAACGACTCAATTAAACCTTACGAGCATATACCAAAGTTTTTGACGTGATTCTGATGACCTGCAGATGGCAATGGATGATGAAGTTACGTAGCTGATGCAACTTGGCCAGCTGCTAACCGCCAAGCTTATCCAACCTCAGCCCTAAGACTCATCGATGACTAGAACGCTCGATGCCCAACGCAACATCTCGACAACTCCAGGTCTGTTTCAATGCCCTGGGCATGTACTCAACCACCTCTACAGTCAAATGATAGATGCCAATGGACTTCTGTGCAGTCGTGGTTTAGCTCCACCGTCCCTCTCAGCCTCGTAACCAGCTCGAAACTGGCAGCCCTCCTACATGTTGACGCGCAACACAATCGTCGTACCTGCGAATCTTGGTTACAGAACAGCTTTCTGAGGGCCATAGGCACGTCAAGAATGGCCTATCTGCCTTCTGCTGTCCGGCCATCCGCCGAGGCTTTTTAAGTCTATTGACATGGCAGCTATAGTAGGCATGTGTCTATCTTGATAAGTTCGAAGCTTACTCTCAGAATAACATTGCTGAACTTGATAGGACTAGAGATATGGCTCTTCCCGCAATCGTAGACAGAGTGTCGGACACTCAAGCCCGCCGTGAATCATCATCACTTTATATTCCGACTTTGAGCATAATCGCAGATTCGCCCGTATCGCAATTTTAAACAACATTCATACTATGATCGAAGAAGAGCAGTATGACAGAACTCTACACATATGGACAAAGTACGACTCTGCAGATTATATTCTACCCCGTGGGCGGGCCGACTTGTCCCGACTGCGACCAGGAAGAACGTTACACGTTCAAAGCACTTCAGACAGATTTATCATCTGTATGTATTCTGATTTGACTTTATACGAAGCATCGATGTCGTATGTCTATCGACGTCGAGATGTTTCAGAACCCGTTTTGAGACATGGTGAGGCTGCTCCCGAAACAAACACAACAAGAACACTTTAGACCAAAGCTACTCGGATACTAAAATCCCCTGCTTATCCATGTCTGCTGAGAGGTATGCGCCGACATGATTCATATGAGCCTCGAGTTTGCAGCGCAGACCGTCGCAGCATGCTGATACTCTGCTAGGCACTGACACCAAGCTTCGACTTCCATTGTAGCAAAGCTGAGCTATCCGGCTACTATATAGGATGCGTATATATTGTCAGGTTCCTGAAATCAATCGGGCCAGCTTTCTCATCATTCGTACCAACTTGTAATCTTTTGTGCCGGTCACGTTCCTTTTCGTTTATACTACCAAACCCTTTTTTCTTTTGTACGCCCAAATCAGTCATCATGAAATTCACTACTTTCATTGTTGCTGCAGCTTTCTCCAGCGCTGTCCTCGCTTCTTCCGGTATGGAGTTACCGCTTGTGTTTACAGGTATCTTACTGACACCACTACAGCTAAGCGCGACCCTCAGGACGATGTTGCTTCCATCCTTGAGGCCCTTCGCGAGAACAACCCCGAAGACGCCGAAGCCGCCGCGGCCGTCATGAACGTCAAGCTCCGCGCTCGCGCCCCTGCACCCCAGGACGACCTTAACTCGATCCTGGCCGCTCTCGAAGCCAACAACCCCGACGACGCAGCCGCTGCTCGCCAGGGCACCAAGCCCGCCTCCACCAAGCGTCAGGACGACATTGAGTCCATCCTTGCTGCTCTTGAGGCCAACAATCCCGATGACGCGGCAGCAGCACGCCAGGGTGCGGGCAAGCCCGCTGCCACCAAGCGTGAGCCTCAGGATGACGTTGCTTCGATTCTAGCTGCTTTGGCAGAGAACAACCCTGAGGATGCCGAGGCCGCTAAGGGTGCAATCCAGAAGAGACAAGACGACGTTGCCAGCATTCTTGCAGAACTGGCCAAGAACAACCCTGATGATGCAAAGGCGGCACAAGGTCTGGCTAAGCGCTGGTTGGCTTAGATGGTATAGGGGTGTAGTGGAGGTTCGATTGCTTAATAGATGGTGACATGTGTCGACTTGATACGGATGTGAACTGTATATAATGCTTCCTTATAAATGGTGATAACTTTGAGTTCGTTCTCACTGATGCACCCATTAAGCTCGAATGTGCTGTGCTCCTTTGTGGAAATCAATGCAGCATGTTGGATCGCTCTCGCCGCCTAGTATTACGGTTCATTCTGGTGTCGCACTATGATTAGGTTACATACGACTTAGTATCAGTTCGTATGCTCTTGAACATCTCAATTGAATTCAAAGGCTTAGAAATTAGACAACCTCATCGAATGGTATGCGGGCTTAGCGGAGATAGATGAGGACAAGTTTGATTGCTGATCCTGTGGTGCATGTGACCTTCATCAAGCTCACATCAGGGCTCCACCTCATGCCTCCAGGCCACACCGCACTCAAGGCAATATGGACAATCGCGAAACAACGATAGATCAGAACAATCCAATGACTCTGCAGGTGGACTGACGTTACATGTTGTCAATATTGACAGAGACTCAAACATATTAGCCTCCCGCGACCGAGACTCCAAACAGGGTGAGACTCGGAGCATACTCGAGGGTATCGAATGACGATCGTGCCTCCTCATCGATACCCAATCAGGTGTTGGGCCGTTGTGTGTAACTCTTTGTACAGTCATATCTATCTCAACCGAGAACTAGAAGAGTCATAGATGCAATGCTATTGATATTAAGGGAATCGCTGCACCGGAGAACTTCAAGTTCCGTACCATCACCATGGCGCAGAAAAGGGCGGCTGTGGTAGAGGCATTCTCACGTTGCCGGCGATTGGAGAGAAATTGCCCCGCTAAATGTGGAAAGCGCCTTCCTCTCGCTACAGGCTAGCGCAAGCAGCATTGCCCCGCCCACGTTCAAAAGCTTTGCAGCACCCGCCCTCTTTCTTTTCTCGTTGCAACGCACGCCAACGTCAAAGCCTCTATCTGCAGAGAGCGCTCAGTGTCCTGGTATCTATAACCAGAGACATCTCCTGCAACTTTTGCATACCGAAACCTCCCGTGCGGGGTATTCGTCCAGTTCATCACACCGTTGAATTTTTATAAGAGAAGACAGCTACAACACCGCCAAAATGGTTAAGTAAGTACTGTTACACCACTGCTGTCATTCGAGATGTCAAAATCTTGAACCAGTAAGTAAGAATTGATGAAGTATCATGCTAACATGATTCCAGCTTCACCACCGAGGAGGTACGTTGCGCGCACACATACCCCGCATTATGCGACGATATTCGAGAAACGAGGAATGCAGTATACTGACAGCGCAATCAGATCCGTGGTCTCATGGACAACCCGGCGAACATCCGTAACATGTCCGTCATTGCCCACGGTAAGCAATATCGGTGCAGCATCAGCGCAAGTAAAGATGGATAGCTGACATGCCCCGCTATAGTCGACCACGGCAAGTCCACTCTCACCGACTCGCTTGTCCAGCGTGCTGGTATCATTTCTGCCGCCAACGCCGGTTCCGCACGTTTCACCGATACCCGTGCCGACGAACAGGAGCGTGGTGTCACCATCAAGTCCACTGCCATCTCCCTGTTCGCCCAGCTTCAGGACCCTGAGGACATCAAGGACATTCCCATCAAGACCGAGAAGAACGAGTTCTTGATCAACTTGATCGACTCGCCCGGTCACGTTGATTTCTCTTCTGAAGTCACTGCCGCTCTCCGTGTCACTGATGGTGCCCTTGTCGTCGTCGACACCATCGAAGGTGTGTGCGTCCAGACCGAGACTGTGCTCCGTCAGGCCCTTGGTGAGCGCATCAAGCCTGTTGTTGTCATCAACAAGGTCGACCGTGCTCTTCTCGAGCTCCAGGTCTCCAAGGAGGACCTGTACCAGAACTTCTCTCGTGTCATCGAGTCCGTCAACGTCGTCATCGCCACCTACTTCGACAAGTCCCTTGGTGACGTTCAGGTCTACCCCGAGAAGGGTACCATTGCTTTCGGTTCCGGTCTGCACGGATGGGCCTTCACCATCCGCCAGTTCGCTTCCCGTTATGCCAAGAAGTTCGGTGTTGACAAGAACAAGATGATGGAGCGTCTTTGGGGTGACTCTTACTTCAACCCCAAGACCAAGAAGTGGACCAAGGTTGGCACACACGAGGGTAAGCCCCTTGAGCGTGCTTTCAACCAGTTCATCTTGGACCCCATCTTCCGCATCTTCAACGCGGTCATGAACTTCAAGACTGATGAGATCCCGACTCTCCTCGAGAAGCTCGAGATCAAGCTCACCAGCGACGAGAAGGACCTCGAGGGCAAGCAGCTCCTTAAGGTTGTCATGCGCAAGTTCCTTCCCGCTGCTGACGCTCTCCTTGAGATGATGGTTCTCCACCTGCCTTCTCCCGCCACTGCGCAGAAGTACCGTATGGAGACTCTCTACGAGGGTCCCCATGATGACGTCAACGCCATTGGTATCCGCGACTGCGATCCCAAGGGTCCCCTCATGTTGTACGTCTCCAAGATGGTTCCCACCTCCGACAAGGGTCGTTTCTACGCTTTCGGTCGTGTGTTCTCCGGAACTGTCCGCTCCGGTCTTAAGGTCCGTATCCAGGGTCCTAACTACGTTCCTGGCAAGAAGGAGGACTTGTTCATCAAGGCCATCCAGCGTACCATCCTCATGATGGGTCGTTTCGTCGAGCCCATTGACGATGTTCCTGCTGGTAACATTCTTGGTCTTGTCGGTGTCGACCAGTTCTTGCTCAAGTCTGGTACCCTCACCACCAACGAGACTGCCCACAACCTCAAGGTTATGAAGTTCTCCGTCTCCCCCGTCGTCCAGCGTTCCGTCGAAGTCAAGAACGCCCAGGATCTTCCCAAGCTTGTCGAAGGTCTGAAGCGTCTCTCCAAGTCTGACCCTTGTGTCTTGACCTACATCTCCGACTCCGGTGAGCACGTTGTTGCTGGTGCTGGTGAGCTCCACTTGGAGATTTGCTTGAAGGATCTCGAGGAGGACCACGCTGGTGTCCCTCTCCGTGTCTCCGACCCTGTCGTTCAGTACCGTGAGACCGTTGCCGGCACATCGAGCATGACTGCTCTGTCCAAGTCGCCCAACAAGCACAACCGTCTCTACGTCACTGCACAGCCCCTTGACGAGGAGGTCTCCCTGGCCATTGAGTCCGGCAAGATCGGTCCCCGTGACGACTTCAAGGCTCGTGCCCGTATCCTTGCCGACGAGCACGGCTGGGATGTCACCGATGCCCGTAAGATTTGGTGCTTCGGTCCCGACACCACTGGTGCCAACTTGCTTGTCGACCAGACCAAGGCTGTCCAGTACCTCAACGAAATCAAGGACTCTGTCGTCTCTGGTTTCCAGTGGGCCACCAAGGAAGGTCCTGTTGCTGAGGAGCCTATGCGTTCCATCCGCTTCAACATCATGGATGTTACTCTCCACGCTGATGCTATTCACCGTGGTGGTGGTCAGATCATCCCTACTGCCCGTCGTGTGCTGTACGCTGCTACTCTTCTCGCCGAGCCCGCTCTCCAGGAGCCTGTCTATCTCGTCGAAATCCAGGTTCCCGAGCAGGCCATGGGTGGTATCTACGGTGTCCTTACCCGCAGGAGAGGTCACGTCTTCGAGGAGAACCAGCGTGTTGGTACTCCTCTCTTCAACATCAAGGCATACCTGCCCGTCAACGAGTCTTTCGGTTTCACTGCCGATCTCCGTTCCAACACTGCCGGTCAGGCTTTCCCTCAGTTGGTCTTCGACCACTGGCAGATTCTCCAGGGTGGTTCACCGCTTGACAACACCACCATGCCTGGTAAGATCGTTGCTGAGATGCGTAAGCGCAAGGGTATCAAGGTTGAGGTACCTGACGTCAACAACTACTACGACAAGTTGTAAGCGAAGGATATCAAAAGTGTTAGATTTCCTTTCGTTGCGACCTCGTGGAGTTCGACAGTCGTGGGCCTGTTCGAGGCCGCTGGTCGCTGTATGACACGCATGGTCCCCTTTTGGAGCACCAGAGGTAAATAAATGTCGGTCCGGGCAGTTTGCCCTTGATTATGTCGGGTTCTTGGGCCTTGGACTCAAGTTACGGATGATGACCCTTTCCTTACCGTTCAGCGTGTAGTGTAGTTTGCAAAAATCGAACTAGATTGCATATACGAATATATGTTCAGCTGTGATGTTTTCATTCCTATTTTTTTTTCGCGGTTATGAAGAGCTTGAAGGCCGCTTCAAAATCTTTCTTGCTCTTGGGCAGTTTCAGCTTATCACTAGGTAGCCTTGTAGCTACGCTTTCTGATAGCTTACATTCTGCCAGTATGGCTGCTGCTCGCAGTGAATGTAGTGGGGCACGAGCTGTCAGGTGAGTCGGGACTAGCGAAGCTCTGACGTTTTGTTTGTTGCGCTAAAAGTACGTGCGGAGTTTCTGGAGCTGCACAGCGTCGTGAACTTTCTGCCGGCGTAGCCAATAACAAAAGTTGAGGACATACGCTTTGAGATCAAGAAAAGCGAGTGTCACGCGACTATGTTGCTACCGGAGGAAGATTCAGACGCGTTCAAACGTTGGGTGCTACCCAAATTGGAGACAATGTAAGTATGCTCAGCACATAGGTGTAGTTGAGGGTGACAATTGACACAACTTGATAGATCTGATGCCGATGCAGAGGTTCTCGCAGACTATGTAGTTGCGCTTGTCACAGCGAAGGACACAGATGCTAACATTAGGCGCAACTGCCTAGAGAGTCTCTCAGATTTTCTCCAGGATAGTAGGTATCGCGCATATTGGCTCACGCATGAGACGCTCGATATTGACCCTTTCAGACACCACTTCATTTGTGGATGAAATCATTCAAACCCTCAAAGACAAAAGCTATTCTCCACACGCGAATGCAAACGTAGTGAACGAGACTCTGGCACCTATACCCTCAATAGTTGGGACATCGACCTCCGAATACCTTCCGCACCCCTCGCATGCTTTCAGCGCTGCTCCTCCACATGCGCCAAAGGGCCCAGCAGCAGCTCGTGCTCCAAACAGTAAACAACACTTGCCCGACCGTCCAACGGGAACCTCCCCTGGCTTGATCGCACGGCAAGAGCAGAGCCAGAGGTCACGGAAGCGCAAGCAGGTTGAACGAGATTCCAGCCAGTCGCGTGAAGACTCGGACGTATACTCGAACCGCCATATAGGCAGCGACAGACCAGCCAAGCAGACGATGCGCCGAGGAGGAAAGAATGGCCGCGTTGGAGGGCTGAACGCGCAAGCACCGGCATTTACGCCAATGCCAAACATGCCGCCGTTCAATCCGGCATTTGGGGAAGTCCCACCATTTGATCCTGGAAATCCTATGGCTTTTTTAGCAATGGCGGCAGCTTTTGGAATAAACTTGCCTGGCATGCCTACACTGCCCACAATCAATGCGCAAGGGGCTGAAATGAGCACTACCAGATGTGCAGACTATGATACCAAAGGTTTCTGTGCTGCTGGGAGTGTATGTCCATACCAACATGGTCTCGAGTATGATCCAGATCACCCTGCGCAGGGAGTCAACGGAGGATACAGCAACCAGTACAGATATACACAGGGGAATGCAAGCCACAACGGACGTTTCCTTGGTGGCCGCAGTCGTGATAACTCCTCACTACCTGGACCAAGACACAATCGCACAAACACGACAATTGTTGTAGAGCAAATCCCAGAGGATAATTTTAGTGAAGAAGACGTGCGGAATTTCTTTGGAAAGTTCGGTAACATCCTCGATGTGCAAATGCAAGCCTACAAGCGCCTAGCAGTGGTCAAGTACGAGACACACGAAGCTGCAAATGCAGCGTACAACAGTCCGAAAGTAATCTTTGACAATCGCTTCGTCAAAGTCTACTGGCACAGACCTGATGCAGACCTTGGCCCTCATCGCAATAATTACAACGAGTTCGGCGCAGATAGTGAAGACGTTGGCTATGGTAACACCGAGATATTGGACCCAGAGGAAATTGAAAAGCGGCAGGCCGAAGCACAGCACGCTTTCGAAGAACGTCGGAAAAAAGCAGAAGCAGCAGAAGCAAAAGCAAGGGAGATTGATCGTAAGTTGCAGGAAACCAATGCAGAAATCCTTCGCGTACGTCGCGAACTTGCAAAGGCATCTGGGGAAACAAATGGCGAAATGGATGAAGACTTCTCACAAGATCTGGCTACCCTACAGGCAGAGGCTGAAAATCTGTTTGCGCAGCAAGATTCCATGGCAGAACCTTGGGACAGCAGCAATCGCAGTGCTGCCTATAGAGGCGGGTACCGAGGTCGTGGATATGCATCGTTCATACCAAGAGGAAGAGGTAGAGGCGGGTACCGTGGTCGTGGTGCTTACAGTGCTCCATTTGGTGGTGTAAGGACTGGAGTTAAGAGACTCGACAATCGACCACGGCGGATTGCTGTCAAGGATGTCGAGCCTGGGAGTAGGAAGGATGAGGCGCTTCGGCAGCATCTTTTCGTAAGCCATCTTCTTGATACAGTGTACGCAATGAGAGCTAACAGTATCCAGAATGTGCCTGATGTTGTCGGTACAGAGAAGCATCCAGAGGTTCCTAGCACTCTCCTCATCACATTTGGCGAACGATATCAAGCCGAATCGGCAAGTCTTTTCCTGCTCTTCTCTCATTCGCGAATGCTGAGAATTTACAGTTTATCGATGCCGTACATCAGATCCCAGATGTTGGCGAGCTGGAGATGGAGTGGGTACCAAATGATGCCTTTGGTGGTATCAAGAGCGCAGGTACAGAAGCAGAGGGCCACGATAGTGATATTGAGTCTTCAGCGATCGTTGACGGAGAGGATAAGGACGGCGCTACCGAGGAGCCGATGGGTATTACAGCGGATGCGGATAT
The DNA here is from genome assembly GCA_026120165.1 of Leptosphaerulina australis. Classification (NCBI taxonomy): domain Eukaryota; kingdom Fungi; phylum Ascomycota; class Dothideomycetes; order Pleosporales; family Didymellaceae; genus Leptosphaerulina; species Leptosphaerulina australis. The sequence continues at coordinate 10,895 of JALRMI010000647.1, forward strand.
GGATGTTGCTGAGGATGAGGATCAATGGTTGTAAGAATGACGGTAACGAGGATGTGGATGGCCCATCTAGACATCAGTGTGACATTCTGCAGGCATTTTACAGGAATTATGGCATACAATTACACTCTCAACGCCGCTCACAGAAGCCAATCTAACAGACCAGAAGGACAAGGCGTGGTGCCGCCTCTCAACCATCCGTCGTAATTGAATCCACCTCTCCATCCTTCATTTTTGCAAACACCTTCATCATCGCCGGTTGCTCTAACAACACCTGCAAATCCCTCGTCGATATCTGTACTGCCAACGAAACCGTCTACATGGAAACACGAAGTGTGCCAAAAGCCACTGTCACTATCTGCGGAATCAAACCATAATACCTTTAATCCAGTGGCTTACCATGCTCCCTCAGACTCAATCCAGACAACCCTCCGATGAATAAATGGGACCCAAAATCGTCACGGTCAGGATAAATTTACTCAAAGAGGTAAGGGATTTCTTTGCCTCTGGCCCCGCAACATAAATCCCTTTGGATTGGATTGGATTTACATTTGACGTCCTATTTGAGTCCTAGACTATTAAAGACGAGAAAAGCAAATTGCATCTCTGGTAATAAGGGTGGTGATGTCAAATGAGGGTGGTTTCTATACTAGTACAAGAGATGATGTGGGTTGAAACCCAAGGGCCGATGCAGTGCAAGCAAAGCAAAAGGCAGAGGCAAGTGTAATATGAAGAGAGTGCCAGCCCAGTCCTCCATTCTTGCCTCTAAAAGTTCGGTATCGCAAGGCTTTGCTGGCTGCCTGGAATTGAGTTGTTGTCAAGTCACAGAGACTGACGTTCGGTATGATTGGAACTGCGTGCAGTTCCGGTCGTTATGTTGTGATGAAG
>JALRMI010000648.1:0-11762 GCA_026120165.1 Leptosphaerulina australis
ATGCACCGCAGCGTTATCTCATGCTCGATCCGCGCGATACCCAATCCGGCCAAGAAGTGACACGTCTTATCGTACTGTTATCATAGCACAATTTGCAATTGTACCAACACCATGTGTTACCGCCAAAATGCCGCCAGGTTGAAAGAAACTAGCAAGCGTGCAGAAAAGAGTGAATGTAACACATGTATTTGTACTGGAACTGCCAGAAAGGGTGACTTTCATAATCACATAAGGCTGAAGAATGTTTCCACGAGCTCTTTTCCGCCCTTTTTAAAAGCCTCTCCATGCATGTATCCATCTACATAACACTCTCCAACAAATAACCATAGCCCATACTCCTCCGTTGGTCTTAGTAGATACCGAACTACGCCCCCCTACAGGATCACTATCACATCATTCACCGCTGCTCCTGACGGACATAGCCCACAAATCCCGTCCTCAGTTCGGAACATGCAATTTCCAATGCATGGGAGCGACCCAGTATCAATGTCCCGTTTTCCATGCCAAAGAAAATGACATAAAAAGGTGGTATCATAATCATGTCGGCTTCCGAACTGCTTGAATCCCTTCCAAATGCCATGAGTTGGGGCGGGTTCAAATATCTTGTCAAACGCTTCCCGCATTTGAAATGACGAGTCCTTCCTGAAAAAATCCTAGATGGTATCGATGTGACTTAGCCGGACTCCTTTGAAGGAAGGTATGGCCCATTTTCTTCGATCTATTATGGGAATGAGAACGTCGAGGCCCAATAACCTAAAATCTAAGGTTCGATTGCCACAAGCTTGACAAGGACAGTCTGCATTGAGTGCAAGGGTGCCGTCCTTCCATTGACTGTGTCCCGCTGTCCAAAGCGTCCATGATGGGTATTCTCGGGCACAATTTTTGGTTTCAAAAGAGTTTAAAGTATAGCTCAGCTGCATCCATGTTCGGCCTTGAAGGCAGTGTACGGCTGATAGTATTCGAAGCGAGTAGAAATGCTTAATTCACCATATGGTAAAGTCTGCATACACGCAGGCTGCAGTTTTTTGGTAGTTCGGACGGATTTCTGGTGGGAGGTTTGCAACGTCGGACGTTTCCCATCCAAAGACGAGCATGGTGAAAATTTTATCTCTTGGGTCACTCGCCTTCATTTCTAGCGCGCCAATTAATACATCCATGATATCAAGCCTTGGACCTGCGATACAAACCTGCCTTGGGCAACCAGGATTATTACTAAGACATTTAAATAGAGCCCGCCAGAGTGCCGGCATAGTGATATGTCGGTTTTGAATGTAGCCTCTGTAGAGGCAGAGACTTGCTCGCACAATGACGTACCATGGCAACTCGAATTCCCCACAGAGAACTGTCACTCGATTCTTTAGCCCGCTTTGGCTTGCCTCGCTAATCTGAGCGTTCCAGACTTCCTGGACGACCCATACCCGTTGGAACCATGGCCTATTAAAGATGTGATCATAGTGGAAGAGTGTGACATCATTGCCCTGACAAACTGGGCTATGACCCGGGATAAAATCCGGCCTCTTTGCACAATCAATATAGTGCAAACGTTGGTCGAACCCTGCGCAATATTGGCGAGCAATCTGTTCATGTGTTTCTAGATCCTCGGCTGTTCCATAGAACTCATATATCTCACCCAACCAGACCCGTACCTCCTCGGCCCGCGCGTAAATCTCTCCCATTAAAGCCACTTGTTGGTTGCGTTCTGTCGGATTTTCCTGATTGATACAAAGGAGATCAACCCAGATGTTCCTGCATTTATCGGTCTTTCTGGGTCTGCGTAAAGCTGATGCAAGGTTTGTCTGAATTGGTATTCTTTGATTCATGCTCACCTCGTTGTATCCTGTCAGAAGGATTGATGCGTGCCCCATATCGCAGCCCCAACAGTAAGACAAAGCTTTGTACGGGGAATGGCTAGAATTTTCCAAAGACGCATGATGCAGGGAAACCCGGATCTCTTCATCTCCTGAGCCTGGCTCCAGATTGGCGAGGCGAATCTCATTAATATCGACATTTAGATTTTGGTGCACGTGGAGAGGATCGGCTTCCGGCTTCTACTTCGTTCGATCATTCTGGTCGACCCATTCGAACCATATTTCGATACGAGCCTCCAATGTATAATTGACCCAGCAATCAAACATCGCTCTGGGTACAAGATGCAGCGAATGACCGCTTCGCAATTGTAAGAGGGAGTCAGATGGAAGCAAAATAGTTGCCACCTTAGGTGAAAAGTCATTGCTGGTGTTATCCCTATAATACCTCCAGCGATAATCCCAGAAGACCACATGTGTATAAGGGTCAGGCTCAGCACGACGATTCGAAAAAAGTTTCCCAGTAGGAAGATCTCCTTGGCCCAATGAGTCTGGCATGTCAACTTCGAAAAAAGTATTCGAATCGAAATAGGTCCTGTCACTAAAGTGCAGATATGAGAAGTGTTATGAATTGTGTGTGTGCTGTCTATTCAGATGCAGAGGTATATATATGTGCTCATAGGACGAGATCATGTGACTCTAGAGCGACAGGTCCCCTTCTTATCTGGATGAGAGCTGCTCCAGCCCTGGTCATGTGATGTGACAGTGAAGTTAATACGACGTGCAGAGAGCGTCTTCCCAGATTCAGGAGGATCCGGCAGTATCAGTGACACATATGGAACCGATGGGTAGTATTGGCATGTTAGAGTTAGTTCAGATCGGAATATTTCGATTTTGAACCAACTAGGGTCGATAGAGTCGAGGACTGGCATCATTAAGAGGCAAATAGTTTATTCAGGGGTTACGATCTGTATTTTGGCATTCCTGCGCTGAATAAAGAAGACTGGGAAACTCTCTTTATAGGTACTCAGTTACGTGATCAGGACTTTTCCATACTATTGAGCTCAAAAGCCTAGAAGGCCAAACTAACGGATAGCCATGCTATAGCAACAGTATCCTGAGTGGTATGTCCAGCAAGTTGATTGCATAGGTGCTGTAGCTGAAAGCATCTGCATAAGACAGCTTGCTGCAGGTTGTAAGTGGGTGGCGCATCTCCTGCCGATGCTCCTAAAAATGCAAGTACCAGATTGACTGGTACCAATGCAGCCAATTTCAGTTAGTAAACAGCACAATAAGCTGCACTCCAGCCGCACTTCATCAAAGCTGAACATTATGCCTAAACTATACCGGACGCAATACTCATGAGCAGCATTCAACGCTATTGCGCCGCCATGGCGGCACCAAGGTTTTCATAGCCGACCTCGCCGGACATAACTGACGAGCATGCTACACGTTTCAGCACAAACCTTCATAGCGTACTGCAGCTCGTTAGATGCACTGGTAGCCAAGCCATGCCTCCAGACGTTGCTGGCGACATATTTTGCATGTCGTTAAGCGTTCGTGCTGGAAACGCAGAATACGCCTGAAATGAGCACCAGAAGTGTCAACAAGCAAGTCAAGTACGGCCACTCCGACTTACTTGACCTAGTTACTGCGGCGGCTAGAGCCAATTTGACTTGCTTTACCTGGTTGAAAGAGAGGCGATGAAAGAAGTTTGGAGATAGTCCTAGAAAGAATGAGGGAAGAAGGCTGAAAGACTGGGAAATGAAAGGCCAAATTGTGGCCAAGTTGCTAATAATACTGTCTAAATCTTCTAAGCAAGATCTTCGGTAGTATTAAGGCGCTGGGCAAGTAAAAATTATTGGTATGTAGACTTGTGTTAGATTAAATGCTGAAGTGCGAAGAGGAAAATATTGGTGATATTGAAAAGAGACCCCCTGCTGGAGTATGACTACCATGGGGAAATCTGTAAGCTGAGTGGCAGAGCAGGCTACCTTGAACAAAATAATGAATTTCGATAACCATTCTGCAACTAAGTTCTACATCTACTTATAATGAAGTTGTTTCTGTTGACGTTTGTGTGGTTGTGTGCCCTAGCAACCAACTTGTAAGTGGGCGCTTATGTAGGTTGTCACGAGCAACCATCCGATCCTTGGTTGTGTACCACACAAACGTTCCTTCAATCAATCTGTACTGAATACTCATTTTCTCAACATGAAGTTATATTTGGCCTTTTATTTTACTGTAGCGATGGAAGCACTTGACACCTTGTCGCTTAGCTGGATGCCGCTTCAACACCTTGTCGTCTTTGTTACTGTTAAAGCATGTGCGCTTCAGGACATAAGCGCTCCACATGCCTATTATCATGCTGACGCGAGACAGTGGCAAGGTCGGGATGTCATTGGTGAGGATAGTCCGGAGCCGAAAGTTCCTTGTGGTGGGGAGTTAAACCAACTGTCCTACGAATGGGCAGCTTTCGGCCACTCTCCGGACGGATTTCCCTTCCTGCCCTCGCTAACCAAATGCCACGCAATGCTGTCCTCATCAACCCATCTCCGACCGACCCTTTGATGTTTTCTTCTCCCGATAATCTCTCAGGAAGCTTAGAGTGACTGCCGAAGCAGCCGAACCGAATGCAGTCATGAGTTCAAACCTTCCATCCGTAAATTAGCCGGCAAATGCCTCTGAGCATGGGCTGTCTGTCAGCCAAGCAGCTGAATCAAGACCAACGAAAAGAAATAGGATTACTGTTGCATGTACTAGTTGCAGACAAAGAAAATCACGTGTAAGTTCTACACAATTGATACCTATGTGTTTTGTGGTACTAAGCATTCACGAAACGAGCCCCGTATACATTTCGTGTAGATGGGCCGTCATTATTTCTTCGTACAAACAATTGTATTCAAATAAATGATTCGTTTGCACTAATTATTGTATGGTCTCAACAGTGCAATGGAAGCCGCCCAGGATGTTCCACCTGTGTTGAACATAGATTCGAATGTGTGTATTCGAACACTGGAACGTTGACTAAATCTTCCGCATCTAAGCAGTCAGCCAATCTATCTACTACTTTGTCGTGGATTTAGCTAACTAGATGTAGACTTACTGAAGGACTGGAGTCTCGTGTTAAAATGTTGGAAGATCTTCTCGCTAATCTCTCGTCTAGAGTGAGTAATGTCGAAGATGCAACTCACCATAGGTCCCCAGACACTGGAACTTCCCAAAAAGCAGAAGACGCGATTGATCCCGACACCTTACGTTGCAATGGCACCCAAGATACTGCGCTCAAACTGCAAGATCCCACAGATGGAATTGGATCAATAGTGTTCACTGAAGAAGAAGATTCAGGGTTCTTTGGTATGTACGTGATATGTTTCGACATGGCAGAGTTTTGATCGTTGAAACAGGGCCAACGTCCAACATAGCGTTCACGCGCCAGATTGTTCGTACTACAAATGAGATCCTGCAACACGCTACCTGTGCTGGAATTCCCATTCCGCCAGATGACCCTTGCATTAAACATTATGTCATTCACATGCCCCGTCCTTCTTTACCAGGCCCGGAATTTTTGGAGTTTACAAGCGGTGCATCGATCGGAGTAGAACCACTTATTCTTCCACCGGGAGATGAAATGATATCATTTATCGAGCTTTATTTCAGCACCACAGGGACGCTATTCCCATATATCCAATATAGCGGATTCCTAGAAACTTATCGTATGATGAACAAAAAGGATGTCTTGTCGGTTCGAAGGTCGTAGTTGGGTTTGCTCAACATGATGTTTGCGATATCAACAAGCGCGAACAATAGCCATGATCCTACAGTTACAGCCAAAGCACGCGCTGAAAAATCAGATCTCTTCTATCGAAGTGCAATGATTCTGAGTGATAGACAGATTCGTTATGCTACAAGTCTCGAAATTGGTAGGGGTTTTCACCATCACACTTTATTCGCACTGCTGAATTACAACTTAGTCCAACTGCTACTTTTGACGAGCATGTATTTACAGGGTACTGAGCATTCAATTGCAACATGGAATGTCCACGGTCTAGCAGTCAAAGCAGCGTATCAATTGGGATTACATTCTCCGGATGCTTTGCGACAGTATCCGCCATTAGAGCGGGAAACTCGGAAGCGCGTCTCGTTTGGATGTATTTTACTTAATTGGTGCGCCCCATGCCATCTTCTGAGCAACTTCGGCTGACATATTCCCATAGCACATTGAGTATGGCTATGGGACGACCAATATCTATACCCGAACCATTCATCAAAATGGATCTACCACAAGTTATCATAGATAACCAACCATCATCTGCCATCGGTGGCAGCATAAGATATGATCCCGCAAGTATCCAATTTTTCACAGCGACAATGTAATTCCAGGACGACCCTGCTGTTGATCAGACGCTAATAACCATAGCACTTTATATCGAACTATGAGCGAAGTCTTCGATGTCTTGTATGGAAGCAATGTTGGCTTTGAAGGTTCAAAAGACATCTTTGATACCGCCTCATCTTTCTTAAAATTCGAGAAAAAGTTCGCTAATTGGCAAAGTGAATTGCCAGGAATGCTTTCTTTGATATCGGGGGAAGAGCTTGCCCATCCGCCCGTTGACTTTGAGGTCACTCGCTTACGTGTAGTGTTAACCTCTCGCTTTCTCAATTTTCGCATTCTCACACACCGTCCCTTACTTTGCGAGTTCCTTGAAACGATACGGAGCTCTCAAGTCAATGTGCAGCGGTTGATAATATTGCGACGGGTTGGAGCCAACAGCGTTCGAATGTGCGTAAAATCAGCCATCTTACTCATCAACATGACACAATGGGCAATCCAACATTCCAAAGTTCCACAACAACTGTTGGGAGCTTGGTGGTTCTCCCTCTACTACGGTGAGTTCATCAAATAGAAATAATGTCGGCCACTCGATGCTGACTTGTGCACAGCATTCAACTCAGCTCTCGTGATCTACTCAACTCTTCTGATTCAGCATCAAGCGGAGCATTACCATCAATGTATCCTTTTGGAAGAGGCACAGCTTTCTGTGGAATCTCTTCAAAGAGCGATCGAGTGCTTATCGGGACTTTACAAGGGAAATCGCATGACAGAAGCTTGTGTTCAGTATATACTAGCCCTAGCAAACCAGCTTTCAACCACAGGTGCGACTCCTATTTGTAGGACAACCTGGTGTAAGTTGCTGACATTGTGTTAGTGAAAAAGGACAGTGAATTCCAGATGCACCTCGTCGAGTTGCTGCAAGATCCTTCGGTTAAAGATCCAGTGCGAAGCAGTTCTTCGAATGGAGGTCAACGGGGAAACTTCGATTTATTCGATTGGACTGATTTGCAATTGGGCATAGAGTCGGATGAACTTTGGCAGCAGCACCTGAGTGAAAACCTCATGATGGGAGATTGATGACCAACGTTTGCGAACATGCTGCCTTATATATATCAATAATTTTGAGAAGGTATTTATACCAATCAACGCTGGGATAGAGTGTGATATCACTTTTTGTCTTAACAAATAACGTGGTTTCCCACCGAGCGGCCCACCCCACCGAATGGCCACCCCAACCAACTTTTCTCCATCATCTGTCTTTTATCCACAATGCCACCACAACGTAATGCCCAACGGACCTACAATAAAGGCACACTATTCCTTGCTATCCAGGCTACCCAAGATACTGTACCAGACAGTATAAGACATGCAAACAAAGCTTTTGGTGTCCCCCGAACCACACTAAGACGACGACGCGCTGGACAGCGTTCACGAGCCGAAACTGAGCCCAATTCAAAGAGATTGTCAGCTTTAGAGGAGGAAGTTATAGTGCCACGTATACTTGAGCTAAATACCAAAGGATTAGGTGCTACGAAAACCATGGTTGAAGAAATGGCCAACGATCTATTCGCCGCGCGCGGTGAAGGACCTGTTGACAAGCATTGGGTAGACAGGTTCAAAACGCGTACCAAGAAGATCAAGCTTCAACGCAGCCGTCCACACAATCGACAACGAGCTCTGAACGAAGATGCACGCGTTATAACGCGCTGGTTCGAGCTTGTGAAGAAGACAAAGGAGAAGTACAGCATCGTGGACGAAGACACACACAATTTCGATGAATCTGGGTTCATGATGGGCGTAGTTAAAAGCCAAATGGTCTTTACAGCCTCTGAGAACAAAAGAAAACCTAAAAAGTTACAGCCAGGCAACCGCGAGTGGGTCACAATTATCCAGGGCATTTGCGCTGCAGGATGGGCTATCCCACCCTTCGTCATCTTTGCTGGAAAGGTCCTTGTATCGAGCTGTTACGAAGGTATGCCTCGCGATTGGGCAATCGAGGTCAGCTCCAATGGCTGGACAACAAATGAGCTTGCTTTGAAGTGGTTGAAGCACTTTGATGCGCACACAAAGGAGCGTACTGTGGGCGCGTATCGCTTGCTGATTGTGGACGGCCACGGGAGCCACAACACAGAGGAATTTTACGAATACTGTAAGGGACATAAAACTATTGTTCTTTGCATGCCTCCACACTCATCGCACCTGTTGCAGCCGCTGGATGTGGGTTGTTTTGGCCCCTTGAAGCGGGCGTACTACACCGAGATTGACAGTTGGCAGCATGTGTTGCCAGTGTTCAGGCAATCCTCCTCATTGTAGCGATTCGCCTTGACCACTTGCTCGCGGTGATTACAAGACTGAACGATATCCTCGCGACGATTCATTTCTTCTCGACGCTTTGCTTCTGCTTTAGAGCGTGCCCTCTGCTCAAAGAGAAGACGATCAGTCCTCTTTGATGACATAGGCGTTATCTCTATATCAGATGAATCAGCACCAGCCTGCTGGCGATTAAAGGCTGGCTTGGTAGCGTCTGCTGACACCTTAACCTCAACCCGAAAGTCCACAAATTCAACTTTCTTATAGCGTGCCAACGCGCTGTCAACGCGTTGTCAACCTCATTGAACAGACGAACGCCGGAGGCGTAGCTGAAGTCCTCGAGCGCTACAGTTCTCCAGCTGCCTTTTTTCGAATGCCTGAAACTAATTGCGCGAGAGAGGATTTGGTACTCTCTGCCCTGTAGCCCAGCTGCGCTTGAATCTATCATCTCTTTCACATGATCCTCTATAATATCCATTGTAAAGAACACATTCAAACAGGTTCCCGAGTCTCTTATAACTTCCCGACCATTTACTCCGAGCGAGTAACTCAGGGACATGCTACACGAAGGTGCCTCAGGTGGCGGTGACGACTCTGGCACATGCAGAGGCTGCGACGATGGTAGCACACTATCAGACGCGATAACTATTGGAGGGTTCTCAGTGTTCGTCTCATTAGGCTCTCCTTCATGAGTGGGAGCCTCGGCCTCTGTTGCATTTGTTGGAGGAGCAGTCTGACGAGATGCCTTAGTGGGCTTCTTTGACTTTGGTTTAGGCTTGAAAGCGCCTTAGTTGTCCTTGGACGCCCCCTTGTTGTCTTTCGGATGCCCTGTGCACTCCGCTCATCTTCTTGAAAGTGCACAGTACGCGCAGGGCGCCTCTGAGCCCTCTGCATTTCGCCCTCTGCTGCCCGCGTTGATAGTGTACGCGTGCGTTGGGCTCGAGCTACAACGGGCCCTTCTTGAGCCTTATTAGGGGGCATCTGCAGCACAAAACACTTATCATTATAGGCCCCGGGTATTTGTTTCATAACCTCACTTTTTTGCAAGTGGAAATATCCTTATGTTGCGATGTAATGGGCTATCATTAGCAGGTTTACAAAAAATGTTCATTACTTCGGTAAAACAAGTTGGGAGGGACGATCACGAGAATTTTGCCAAGCCGTTCGCCGAATTTTGCACCCGACAGATAATAAAAAATATCTACCATGTCACTGTCCTTGCCGATCACTTGATTGAGGCTGTAGAGACTGCTGTTGGCATATGAGATCGCTAACGGCTTGCCTCCAGGCTTGTTCCATAGCACTTTCGGCATCGTATCCATAGGCCCACCAATATGTGACTGGATCTGTCCATTGGTTGGCACTACTCGTGACAGGCAACCCAGCGACTTCCGCTGACATGGAAGCATCCCTTGCTCTCTGTTCTGGTCCATCGGGAAAATGCCAGATAATACCATTTATAGCACTAGCATCCATCATGCCATTACTGCGTTTGATTCTTTCTTTCTCAAACGTGCGCAAGACGAACGGCAATTCTTTCAAATTTAGGATTTGGTCCAATGAAGTCGCCAGGGCGGCACCGTCTTCTACTGCCATTGCAGCGCCTTGAGACATGTAAGGCAACATAGCATGGGCTGCATCACCTATGATGACAAGCTTTGAAGATGAAGAGCTCCAGGTTGTTAAGGGTTGGACAACCTTCAGCGGCCATTTCATAGATGAGTCAATTAGTGATAAAATCTTCGTCAATCTATTCATTTGTTAGAAAAAGTACATCGAGCGGCGCCCTTACTTACAGAGGATCCCAACCACAAAATTCATTCAAGATGTCCTCTTTGGCAAATTTTGAGGTCCAAGAATTTGGATCGGAGTTGTCGATGTGCGACAACACCAGGTTGAATGTTTGTCCGGAGTTCATCACATAAGACATGACATGTCGGTCCTCCCCCAGCCTATAGCGGCGCGGTCAGCATGCACAAAAGACCTGTCTCGTATGACCTGTAATGCCTACCATAAATTGATGTTTGGCTTTTCAAGTACCCACGCAATATCTGGATCTGCACGTATCTTTTCAACGTCTACGGTCGCCCGATAAGCTGCGAACCCGTTGAATCTCGGCTCATGGTCAATATGTGGTTCTACGATTTCACGAGCCAACGATTTGATTCCTAGAAAGGGTTAGTCAGCATTTTAGACAGAAAAGAGCTCCCTTACCATCGGCTGCCACTACCAGATCACCCTGTACTATAGACCCGTCTTTAAGCATGACGCTACCTTTGGCCTCGTCATACTTGACAACCTCTTTGTTCAGCTCTATCTTAACTCCCAACTCCTTTGCTTGTGTGTGCAGTGCTTCATGGAAATGGGCGCGATGAACCACATAGTAGGGCACTTCAAAGTCCGATATGAAGGCATCTCCCAGGCCCGTATATCCAATGACCTGACCGTTCTGCCATCGTCGAAGATTGATTCCATCTGGTGCAACAGCCCATTTCTGGAGATGTTCGAAGACCCCCCAGCGATGGAGAAGACGGCCAGAATTTGGTGGGATCTGTATCCCAGCACCAACCTGAATTTTCTTAATACGACCCAAGCATATACAGCGGATATCATACCTCTCCAAGTTCCGGGGTCCGCTCCAGTATTTTCACAAAGTGTCCCTTCCTTGCAAGAGCAATAGCTGCAGATAAACCGCCAAGACCAGCACCAACGATTACGACATGTAGCTTGCATGAAGCAGAAGTTAATAGATGTGAAAGACTAGAAGTTGAGCCAGCTCGGAACTCTTGAGATTGCAAATCCCGGAGGAAATGTAAGGATTGCGACGGGTATCTTGTCATAGGCTTTTCCATTAGTGTTTGCCTGCCGCTAGTGTGCACAGGATTCTGATTCTTAGAAACACCAGTCTGGCTATTAGCGAATGATGTATTAGTGGTAGACATGGTGAGTGGCTTTGTAGCTAATAAGCATATTGTGCGTTTCAAGATGAACGAGAGTTTGAAGTTAAACAGCGTGGCTTTTATTTCATGGATTAACAATTGATGTTTGTAAACATGGTTGCCTGTCTCGGCAGCCACGCTACGGAGAGTTCTCCGATCCGAAGAAACCCGATTCGGTTCAGTGAACCCTGGTCGTTAACTCCCCGGATCTCATGTCCAACTGGTAGATACGATAGCAACTCAAGTGCCTAACAACCATAGGTCACGAGGAGCTGGCATGTCATCTAGACATGGAAAAAACCTCGGTCCTACATGAAAACTACGCTAAACCTGGTTTGAAGATGCTAGGGCAGTAGCCGTGTGGAATCTCGG
>JALRMI010000649.1:0-11759 GCA_026120165.1 Leptosphaerulina australis
GTTGTGGTGGCATTGTGGATAAAAGACAGATGATGGAGAAAAGTTGGTTGGGGTGGCCACTCGGTGGGGTGGGCCGCTCGGTGGGGAACCACGTTATCTGCTTCCTAGATTATGGCATCCATTTATAGCCATGTTCGTAGTCTTAATTTCATGGCAAAGTAGCATGCGCAGAAACTACTCTTATTGTTGGCAGGACTTCATTACACACGTGTGTGCGCTTTGTGGGTGTGACTCCGATTGTATTGTTCTGTGTTGTTCTATTCTTCCTGGAGAGGTAAGCCCTCATTTACTGAGATAAGGCGCGTCCCCTGGATGCGCTAGCCTAATTGAGTCGCGCTCTTCCAACACTTATTCATGTAAGATTTAGCATGACTTGGTTGAACTGATTATAGTGGATCTACATCCTGTTTTCTATCATGTCTACATACTACATTATTTGCAAAGAAAGGATCTTGGGTATATATGTATCAACCTCCCTTCCCGCCCTTTAAAATTTCAATCATCTCAGATATCCCCTTACAGTTCACCATCTACAGCCACGCAAACACAGCCATAACACCCACTAATCCGACTCCTGCACCCGTCAGCTCACGACTCAACCTGTCGCTCGCCGCCCCAGTGCTACTGGCGCTCGTCTGGCCAGAACTTCCACTCGCAGTCTCACTGCCACTCCCACTTGTGGTCGTAGTAGCATCCTGCGCATTGTATGTCTGGCCCAATGTAGGCAGCGCAGACGCAGGGTTCACCTCCCATACGCCACTCGTTGTGGGGGGACATTCGGGTGCCACGTTTGTTGGCTTATACGCACTCTCTTTAACACCAGTAGGGTTCAATGTCTTCCACACATTGCTGAGGTTTGCGAAGTCAGGGTCGACAGGTGTTGGTGTGCCAGAACGGGGGAAACCATCCGGTGGTGCCGAGGGACTTGCAGGATCGACTTTGGTACCGTAAGAGACCAAACCATAATTGTTGGCTTCCTCGATCCATTCATAGATGATACTACCGGACCAGGTGTCTGCCATTTCGTCAAAAATGGCGGTTTGATCTTGAAAGGTGCGGGGACGGACTGTCTGGCAACCGGTCTCGGAAAGGAAGATGGGGATGTTGTACGAGGTCGAGTTTGCTTCAAGCATGTTGTAGCCAGAAGTCCTATAGTCGCTGTTTCCACACCAAGAATACGCATTTAAAGAGAAGAAATCGAGCGCCTCGGATGCATTACCACCGCAAGCAAGATAGTTCTGCAGCATTGGACGCAGGGTTGCAATGTCAGCGGCAGAGTATCCAATGGGTATATTACGGTACTTCTTTGCGTCACGGTAGGCCTTCAGATCGCGAGCAGCAGCCTTGACATATGGCGCAGCTACAGAACCATTGCCCGTAGTGAGGACCTCATTACCTACGAAGAAGCCAGCCAAATTGTCATACTGTTGGAACTCGTCCATGACAGCAGCAAAGGCATCGCGCTGCGTTTCGTTCCACTTAGGCGCAACTTGTTCAATTTGCGTGTCGAAGGTGTCCAAATCCAACCAAATATAAATACCCGCATCGGCAAAGGCACTCATGCACTTGGTGTGGTCCTCAGACGGATCAACGTGGTAAACACGAATTGAGTTTGTGCCGATTGTCTTCATGAGAGCAGCATCGAGGCCGCATTGTGTTGCATCGATGAGGGGATCATCTGGAACAAGTTGGTATGCAATGCCCTTGACATAAAACTGAAATGGTCAATTGTTGCTGCATATTGTGACAACACCCTCATACTTGACTGCCTTCACTTGTGAAGAACTTGGATCCTTTGACCGAGATGGTAGGAATTGCGTTGACAGCCGCAGCGCCCGCGAGCGCGCACGCCACAACTGGAAGCAGCATGACCGGTTGTACGTGATTGGTCTCAATGAAAGCTGATAAACTAACGAGAGAAGACACTGTGTATCAAGGCACAGATGGCTTAGACGGAAACGAACGATGATGATAAATAACCACAACAGTTGAGATGTGAAGAGCACGATGAGAAGGAGTGTAGGAGAATCAACCGTGCAAGGAAGGAAAGCCACTCAAGCATTCCCGCGCGCGACTGCCGCCTTACTTCTCCCCTCTTAGCTCATTCCGGTTTATCGAATCACCTTTAACCGGCAATCCAGGCCATGCGAAACAGAATGTAAACCGGTTCATGATGGTGTTTGCGAGAGCCGTGCATCCTCCGCGCTGGAGATCCTGTTATTTGATTGGTTGTGGTATAATGAGATGATTGGTTGGAATGAAATAAGCTTGCCTGTGCCGTCAAGCACGCGACGGCGTCAAGTTAGCTGCAGCTTGGAAATTGGCGCCTCAACGATCGGTCTTGAAAGTTTGAGATGCGTAATTTGACATTTCGTTCTGCTATGCGTACTGCATAATGCCCTCCCTATTAAACCACACAGTTGAACCGTAATAATAACACCGTGGAATATTTTGGGTACTTTGGGGTCTTCTAGGACATGGCAACCTTTGACGACCTTGTACATACCGCCCAGATATGGAAGAATATTGGATTGAATGCGTCTCTGCCGACTTCGTAATGCCACGAGTATCCTACCATCACTACTGCTACCTCTTACAGTCGTGTTACAAAAAGACTTTACCCTAGGACAATTTGAACAGGAAGTGCACTCTACCTGCCCATCCTATCAGCTTTTATACATGAAATTAGGGAAGTTCCTCAGGAAGGTATTATCAAGACATAGGCACCCATTAATAGTCCTCATAGTCCACCTCGTTTCTCGCACGCTGCCTGTTGAATGCCTCTTTCATACTCTCGGTGAAATCCGAGGTTACCTGATCAACCCTGTTCAGGTGCTTGATCGTTAATTTGGATTTCTCGCTCTTAGCAAGGGCCCTAGCATATGTCACAATGTTTCGTATCTGCCTGCCGTTCGCCTTGTTGGACTTAGCAACGAGAGGCGAGTATTCCAAGGCATCGAATAGCGCTGGTTTATCATCAAATTCTTCGTCCGGGAGATAGCCAAGTTTGTTCCGATAGATCCGAATCTTCTGCTCTGTCGTCAGATCCTTGTACCGTATTGCTAACTGTATGCGGGACTGAAGTGCAGCGTCTATAGTGCGTGCCCGGTTGGTGGTCAATATGATAATGCCTGTTGCCTATGAGCATTCTCACTCATCCATCTTTTGGTATCCCGCTTACCTTTATAATATTCAAGACACCGCAATAGGACTGAAACCAAGGCGTTCCGCTGCAAATCTCCCTTGGTTCTCTCTTCCACAAACACATCAGCCTCATCCATAAGCAGCACCGCTTCCCAACGAGCAGCATCAGCGAAGACAGGCGTCAGCGATTTTTCAGCCTCTTGAGCAGTTACACCGATTTCTGCCACGGAAACTGTTAGGAGTGGTCTGCCTGTCGTAAGAGCGATTGTTTCTGCCGTGAGGGTTTTTCCAACGCCAGGCGGGCCGTGTAAGAGGATCACAAGTCCTTGGCCCTTTCCCTCAATTATGTCAATACTCTTCGCCTGCGCGTTGAATTTTTCGGGACTGATGCTGTCGCTTTTGTTAGCTGGCTTCAGTGTTGCGGTAACCTTGTGCTGCTGCATGAAGGCCCAAAGAAGATCCTTTGACTCCTTCTCGAGTTCTAAATCCACCCAGAATGGCCCATTACGATTCTCGTCATCTGTGGGAATGATTCTTGTAAGTTTGTCGACAAGGAATTGTCCCCACACCTTTTCTTTGAGTGCGAAACCAAGCAACCTTGGTGGAAGTAGTCGAAGTCGAGTGTCATTCTTTGCGAATGCAGAACCAATCTCTGAAGGCTCAAGCGTAGATTCTGACCTCCATTGTTGGATTGTCGAGACTCTGCACACAGGACACAAACAGTCCGACTCTAGAGAGGGAATTTTCTTGCCGAGAGGCGGCATATTATCATGTTTCATAGTATTCTGCTCGGATTGTAGGAAAGAAAAGTTATCAATGATTACTCGACTTTGATTGCCTGTGATTTCAATCGACGTGACGTTGACCTCTAGGTCATCGTGCGAGGTTTGGCGAGAATCCGAGCTTTCCCAGAGAGCGTCGGCAGTCCGCCCTTTTGTAGTCAATCGATGTAGTACAGTGGGGGTGACAAGTGCCGTGCCTTCATATTGGCACTGGAAGTTCGACGGTTCCTGAGTACAGAGGTTGACATATTTGCGGCCACGTTCTAAAAGATTTTTCTGCAATTGCTCGCTACTGAGCTGCGAGTTTTTGTCATCGTAATATTGAACTGGAAATACGTCCAGACTGTCGATAGGTACGTCGTTCTGGTATTCCTTAATGTGGAATTCGTACGTGTAAGCCGTGAACTTAGACCCATCCCAATCAAAGGCCGAACACCTGATCTTAAAACCATTCTTATACCCAGGTGCTAGATGATTTTGAACTTCAAACATCTGCATCTGATTCATGTATGAGTGAGCATAAACCAGTGTTCTATGACCGAATAGTGTCCAGAGGAACTCAAATTTGATCCTTCTTGTACGCCTGATCGCGTCCCGAGATCGGAAATATGTCTTCAAACTCTCCGATTTCTTGATAAGCTCCATCAGATCTTGCATATCGATCCGGGCTTGTTTTATAAGATCGGTATCTGATTCTTTCGGCTTGCAAGATTCTTCGTGCTCGTCCCAATGTTCCACAAATTTGTAGAAAGGCGACTGCACTGTAACAGACTGGTCAGACCTGGTAACAATGTCTTCCCAATGTATTGTACTCTCCAGCAACAGGTCTTTCATTTCCCGTGAATGTATTTCAACTTCTTCGAAATCAATTTTCTTGTCGTTATCACCATTGAGATGTCGCCGAAATGTCGCAGGGATCTGCACGTCGCTTGTGTTTGATTCAAGTTTGCTTTCTATGTCTTCCCATTTAGACTGTTCCTCGTTCCACTGTAATAAATTAGGTCTGGCAGCTGGTAATACATATTCATACATACTTTGTTGACCACAGTCTTGATGCGAGTTGTCTTTCTGCCGTTGTCACTTATTTCTTCTTCCTCGGCTGCAATCGCTTTGTCATTGATTGTACTAGGAATTTGCGTCTCTTTGGTACCCTCAACAGCATCTTCTGGGCCCTCTTGGTTTTCTGACCGAAGTATATCTTCGCCATCGATACTGTCTGAATTTTCTCCTTCTCCTTCTTCTTCTTCTTCTTCTTCTTCTTCTTCTTCTTCATGGTCATCACCTTTAACGGGTGCTCTTGTTCCGTTATTGGCAGTTTTTGAGGGGTTCTTACCCCCTCGAGGCAGTGGTGGTGGCGCCGACGGAGGGGGTGGAGGGGGTGGGGGGAGAGGTGGATGAGGCGGGGGATATGATGTATATGAGGGGAAATCCCGTGGCACGAAAGGACTTACTCCATATTCGGACTGACACTGATTAGTTTGATTCTCATAATGCATCGAGTGAGTATGAGTAAACACATACTAGAGGATATCTTCCAGATGGTAGGTTGGGATATGCAGGGGAGAATGATGTGGGCGCAGGTATTGAGGTTCCGTCTCTTTCTGGCCAGACTGACCGGTCAAAGTAGGAACCTCGATCGTAATAAGGTGTCCGATCCATGTAAGGTGGTCGCTGATGATATGGCATATGGCCTTGAGACATGTATCGGAACCTGTCTTCGAGCTGGGCATACTGCGATTCAAGGCGACGAATTTGCTCATTCTGCGCCTATCAGTACCATTATTACATATTAGTATAAAAGGGCAAGCCTACAAGGCGATCTGCCTCTTCGTTCGTACGAGCCCGGGAGTTTGCGCGCCGCATTTTTGAAGTAACACGACTGCTGATTTTTTGAAGCTGGTAAGACTATATTCTAAATACTAGATTCGTACGTAAATGATGTTCTCCGTTGAAATTGTCTTCTGGTATGAATAACGCAAGGCTGGAAAAACAAGCATTGCACAACACGTTCGTACCTGTAGTTTTTAACAATCATTTATGCTGTCGTAATTAGCGTACTCGTACTGGCAGTAACAGGAAGGCTGAAGGCGACAATTTGGGGGCCACTTCTGAATTCGGTTGCTCCGGAGGCGCAAAGCCACAATCGATACTATGCGGCATCGGTTGAGGAGGGTTGATCATCTTTATCATTTGCGACTCAGATTCTCGAGGCACACTATGAGGGGCTTAGCAGTTTGTGGCTGCATCCAGCCTTCTCGTGGAGGGGTGAGATTGTGCCAATTAGCAATTTGCGATGGCTGAGCGCAATTCCACGCAACATGCAGAACAGATTTGAATAGAAATTGCGTCGCTGTAAGGTATCATACTATGCTCAACGGCCAACATCAGCTACGTCGCAATTTATATGTTGTCTTAATTCTTACCGTTTTGAGTACTTCTGCAAGATGGGAAAATCACTACGCAACTGGTTTACCCGCGAAGATAAAGATTCGAAGTGAGCAAAAACTACCGGATGATTACAACTGAGGCTGATCCCATGCAGAATTCTATCATCTCTCCAAGAGCTTAACAACGATCGCGAGGTCTGGAGTTCATCAGTACTCACTTTGGTTAAAACCGAAGGCAGCGACCCAAAGGTCGTGCAAGAGGACATATCGGATATGTATGCATCCTCGGCGGCGGATGTAGAGAGACGCATTTCAAGACTGTTGACAGAATACACCACAACGCACACGATCGCTCAGAGCGGTATAATACATGCATCACAAGCTCTCATCGAGCTGAAAGCCGTACGGAAGTCAAGAAGCCCTCGCAGAGCCGGTGCAGGGATAGAAAAGCTTCTATCAAATATAGGAATATTTTTACAGGGGTTTTCTGGTATTGCAGAGATACTGAAATCCGTTGATCAGCAGTTCGGTGGGTTGGCATATGGTACAGTGTCTGTGCTCGCTACTGTTGCCGTCAAGAAAGCCGAACGTGACGAGCTTATCGAAGAAGTCCTGGAGGAACTTGCACATGCTTTTCCGCGACTCAACATCCTTGAACACATTGAGCCTAGAGACAGCCTCCGCTCTCTGATGATTGGGGCATTTGATCTTACAATCAGGTTCTGTCGACAAACGACCGAGTATTGTACAGGGCGCTCATTACGAAGGATGAAGGAAGCATCGATCAAGAACGAATTGCTAAAAACGGTCTCACGTCTGCGCATTAGACTTTCAGAAATCCATAAGGAGTGCGAGATCATTATGATACATGACCTAAAGGAGATAAGAAATACACTAGATGTGATGAAGATGAAGCTCAACAATGCTGCGTTGGAGATCAGCGAGACCAAGATACGTCTTCAGGAAGTTCAAGCAAGAGGCAGAGAGGTTCATGCAATTGGTGAAGATACAAACAATCGGGTACGGGAAGGACAAGCCTGGATGGAACGTCAAGAGCGAACAAAGGCACAGAAAGCGCACCTCTCTGAGATCAGAAAATCATTGGACCTGAAGGATATAGTCAAGACTGTCGATGCCATTTCTATTGTGAAGAGCTTATTAAGACGGCTTTCTGAAAATCAAGAACAGAAAGGTAAATCTGCAAAACAGCTGACCCTTGAGATGTTGAAAGCCAATAAAATATTCTTGGAGTGGCATGAGCGCTCGCAGTCGTCAATGTTGATTCTGGGAGGACACAATTTTGTCAGGGGCAATGAACATGATTCCGAGGATGATTCCGAGATGAGCTGGTTATCTTACGCTAGTGCATGGCTCGCAGAAGAATCCATCCGAAAACCTGGCCGCACGCTCAGTTATTTTGGACATCTAAACTATACAGTTAGGAAACAACATCGGCGGAGTTTCTGTCACGTTATAAAGACTTTTATCTACCAACTTGCGCAGACTTTATCTGAGGAATCCATAGATGTATTTGATAAAATCATCTCGGATGTTGATCCAACGACTTGGGACGATGCAGATAGTGCGGATATGATTGAACAGATGGTCGATATAATAGTCGCCTTACTGGAACTCCAAGAAGAAGACTCCAGTGTATGTATAGTGATTGACCGATTGGACCAGTGTCAGTGGGAAAGGTTCAAGGAAAAAGGAATCGATGGCCTGGGACACGCGGTACGGTTCCTTTTGCAACTTGTTCGACATCAAAGTCTGAAACACCTGAGCATCAAGGTTCTCCTTGTGGTGAACAATCGGGCGGCGCTAGAAGCTGTGAAGAAGCAGAAGTGGGCAGAAGAGTTTCTGTCGATAACGAACTGGTATCAGGAAGCTGACGAATGAGACAATGTTTTTATTTTTCGAAACTATATTGATAAGAGGGCTCGGTTGGCAGACACATTGTACAAACAGCACTTCTGAAGGTTCTTCTGTACAGAATTCGTGTCACACACCCTATATAGTACTGATACTGGCTTCGTCTAGCTTATTGCACTGGTGTAAAGTGGATGTTTTCCGAATATCTGTACACATCGGCGTCCTCCATTAAGAAAAACAGTGTGAGGAGAGGGCCCTAAATTGTGAGAGGATGCATCACATCAATACTCACAGCCATGTTGATAAAACTATCCGCACATGAAACAACTACAAGGCATGATCTTCACCACTGCTGTCTTCTCGATTGCCTATAGCTTGCACCATTCTCCTCGGTATCTCAATCTCTGTCGCAACCCTTTACCCCCCCCCCCCCCCTTTCCCCAAAAGTCAAATGTCAATGGCAGCAATATTACCGTCCACTCCAGGGATTCTAAAGTCTTTTTGAGCAATAATTCCCAGAGGAAGCCATTAGACCTGTTCACAACATTTGCCGTGGCAAAGAATGAAGCAATAATGGGATGACCTGGCCTTATTAGGAACAACAATGTAGACGAATGCCCTTTAACAATAGGATGAGCAGCTACACGGGGCATGTTACATATCACCAAGATGAGGAACAAAAATTGGATGAGATTCATCAGGATTAAGTGAATTGTATGAATGAGCGGTATTAGCTGATTAGCTTCTACAAACTATAGCCTTATTGAAAGGATGTGATCAACGCTGTAAAGAGGAGAAACAGAAACCAAAGAGCTCCAGATCGCTATGCAAAAACCCATAACCATCGTCTTACCAGCCTTTATACATGCATTACTGCTTCCGTCTCTTGCCGGTATCTACCATTTTTAAATTGTGCAGGTGATAGTGAAATCGCCCACATCCGTCTCCTTGGCCTTGTTCTTATCACCATCAAGATCAACAAAGGTAGTCTGATCATTAATGCGCTCCGCCTTTCCAGCAGGAATGATTAAGCCAGAAGGGTCCTGGATAATACAAGACACCCGGCCACCAACAGGATTAACATTTTGAACAGAGGTGGCCTTGATACGGCCATCTTTTTGAAGAGCTGTACCAGCGAACAGAGTAGAGAATTTGTTCGCGCCGCTGTTAACGACAACAGATCGGATGGCGTTTGCGCCCGAGACGTCGTTAGCAAGGTTGATAGTGAATAACTGCTGAGTGGTAGTAGCAGTGGTGGTGGGGAAGGCGAGCGCAGAGCTGGAGAGAGCGAGAATAGAAGCGACGATTGAGGCCTTCATTCTGATTGTGGTGATTTTTGGGATGTGGCTTTTGATAAGAAGATATAAGTGGAAGGGTGTAACCGAAGATATTGCTTTGATTGTTTGGCTGCTGTGATGAGATTCAGTTCTGCGGTCACTTCGACCTTTATATTCCAGGTCTCCCGAAATAGTTTATGATAGCAGCTTAGACTTAACCCAAGAAAACATCACGAGGTAGGTCTTTTCTCTGTTCCAATGCTACGCTGAAGGGCGATGACTTCCAGGCTGTAAGACACTTATTGCACAGCCATGGATGGAAACTTGCTCGTGGTTGTGGCTCTGACCATCGAGGTACATCTGCGATTCTTAGTAACCGGAGGTGAGTGGAGCGATGCTTTCAGTTTGCGGTCAAGCTGGTAGCTGGAGGAGCGGGTGGTGGCTGCGAAGTTTAGTAGCCTTGCCCAACTTCGGTTAGCGCAGCGTTATAACGCTTCGTAGCTGTGCTGTGGCTTGAGCTGATAAGCAGACCATACGAATCATAACCCTATATTTGGCAGCTTATTCTCTGCTAGCCAGATTCATTCAAATGTTCTCACAAGGACCACTTCTTTTAGTGAGAGCTTACGTTTAGCAATGAGTAGAGTGCTTCGTGGCCGGAGA
The DNA here is from genome assembly GCA_026120165.1 of Leptosphaerulina australis. Lineage (NCBI taxonomy): Eukaryota > Fungi > Ascomycota > Dothideomycetes > Pleosporales > Didymellaceae > Leptosphaerulina > Leptosphaerulina australis. The sequence goes on from JALRMI010000649.1 coordinate 10,126, forward strand.
GCTGTATGAGATGAGGCGTAAGAACAGCAGCTGACAGTACTATCACGTATGGTGAATACCAACGTGATGGATCCTATATTATGGGAAAATACAAATGCGATGTGACTAAACGATACGAGAAGTGTATTGTGAGGTTGCGCCACAATAAGCAATAACAACAGAAGTGCATCGCGCTCTCAACGCATGATTCACAGCCGTTCAATCGGAGATCCTTTTGCATGGGTCTCCGAAAGAGTTCGCTGATCTGAGCATGCCTCAATTCATGAACAATGGGAGGCAGCGTGCAGATCTTTCAGTTAACGGACGCCCTGAAGGAGAGGCAGCGCGAAGTACTTAGGCCATTGGCCGCTTGTCGTTTAAGACGATAAATATTGTTATGTTTCTTGAGGCAACTGCTTAGATTGCTCTTTTTTGGTTCATCCTATGTCAATTCTGCTTTCCGTTAGCCAGATTGTTGCGTGGTTATCAGGCCACCACTCTCCTTTTCCTTCTCCCTCATCACTTCCAAATGACAATCTCTGAGGCAGTCTCGACACTGTAGATATTATCAACATCAATCTACTTTTCCCTTTTAGAGTGTAGTTTTGGTTATGTTGGCGCGCGGTTAGACACTGGGGCTTTGATTCGTTTGCCATGTTCGATATACCTAACAGGAACCGATATACCTAACAGGAACAAAAGCGCTCTGGTCTCGGCACACGACGCTGCGTCTGCAGCACAGTCTTCGCAAATCTAACCAACTATCCTTATTTATCTATTATATTCATTGAATGACCCAATTACATTCCGGCAGTTCTGTGATAGCTTTTAACTCCAATGTCACAGGAGGTTGTGGGTCTTCCAAAAAAACAGTCCAGAGAAATTTACCCTACTTCATATATAGCACACTCGGAGAAGTTAAATATGCTCTCAGGAGAAATCATCAGAGAATGATAAAGGATAGAACAAGGAGGTTTTTAAGCTTTAAGCGTAGCTAGCAGCTTTGTTTGCCCTTAACACAGTAACATAGGCTCTATCGTGTCAACACGCTTATATAGTGCTCGGTAGCATTTAAAATTCCAGACTATAATAACAATAATAACAAACATAATCCCATAGAATAAGGCGAAAGAGGTAGATACCAAAGATCTGCATTATCTCATAGTGGGTCCTACAGAGGCTTGGAGTACGCATACGACCGTAGTGGAATTGCATTGGATTGGACTGGATTTTCATTTAACGTCTGTGGGAGTCTAAGACTATGTAAGACGAGATGAGCAACTCATCTGGTAAGGTGGGGGTGTTTTCAAGTGTGGTGTTCTACAGAAATACAAGGGATGATGTGGGATGATTCCCATGGGCTGATGTACGTATGCCGAAACATATGTACACTGGAATTGCATTCAACTGCGCGGTTTCTGATTTATTAGAACCACGGCAGCGATACATAGATTGCTTATAAGCCTAAATTTCACATGGGACTGAAGGACTTTGGTTCCTTAACCCATAACATATAACGTGGTTTCCCACCGAGCGGCCACCCCCACCGAGTGGCCGTCCCCTGAACCACGCTAACACGACGACGCGCTGGACAGCGTTCACGAGCCGAAACTGAGCCCAATTTAAAGAGATTGACAGCGTTAGAGGAGGAGGTA